>LZPO01017570.1:48123-65997 GCA_001675575.1 Neotoma lepida | reverse complement strand
CTTGGGATCTTGAGCAAACTGTCCCAGTCCTTCTGAAATTAAGACCTGAAAAGGAGGGGCAAGAAGAAGACAGAAGAGGGGCATGGTTACCGGAGTTCCAAGCTCCCCAAGGATGAAGTCGCAGGCTGCTGTGTGTGAGTAACATGCACATGTGGGTATGCATGTAAGGATGTGTGTATGTATGCATGTGTGAATGTGTACATAAGTGTGCATGTGTGTATGCATGTCCGTGTGTCTGTATTTGTGTGCTACGAGGGACACACAGAAAAGTAGAGATGGAGTATAGATCAAAGGAAGTGGACATGCACAGATCAGAGGAGATTAGGTTGGAGGACTCAAACACCATCCTATCACCAAAAGAGGGGAAACTTGCAGAGGGGCTGTGGACTNTGCTCTGCCTTTTCACGGGCAGACCTTTTCTCCTCTCTGGCCACCAGGACATCTTTTATGTTGCCCTTTCCAAGAAGCCTTCGCCTTCCTTTGGTGTTTAAGCACTGTCCCCCACCCNTGGCCAGCTGTCTGCAGCTCCAGGGCTCCCTGTGTAGGACATGCTCTGCTTTTGTTTGGGAGAGCTGCAGGTGACCATCATGGGGCCACCCTTCCTCCTAGCTGCTTTAGTGACTAGTCAGAAGGAAGATTACTGAGTCTCTGAGCCAAGAGGTAGAAGAATATGGCAGAATCAGGGTGGTCTCTTTTTCTCCCTCGCCTCTGTTCCTCCTCCTCCTCTGCCTGAATCACTCTCTTCTCACCTTGCCTGACTTTTTGACTGATACCCTGCCTGTTCCAGCCACACTCTGCTTATTTTTTAATCTGTTTGTCTTCACCACCACAACGGGAGCTCCTGAGAGCCGAAATCCGTTTTTCCAGATGTCTCACTAGGCCTATAGTCTCTGCACCTAGTAAGATTCTCAGAGATGAATAAAGGACAATCAGGCTCAAGTGAAGAATTAGTATTTCAGAGTTGGAAAGGACCAGAGTTACTTAACTGAACTCCACTCTCAGGTCTGTCTGACCACAGGACAGATGCAGCCTTTGCTGGGCACGTCCAGTGATGGAGACTAACTCCTTTACTGTCCTCTTACTGGGGAGAGCTGTGTTGGCAAGGTCTTCCCTCTACCAGTTCTCCTAGGAGATGGTTTCTAANGACCTTGCCACAGTCTTTGGGATTTGCTTCAGGTTGTCAAAGGCCCCTAAAATGTGGTGCTAGGATTGGAATAGACGCTCCTCAGGGGCAGAGGACTTGTGACACTAAAATCTCTCTAAAAGAGGAGCAGAAGCCAAGGAGAAAAGGTGCCACCTTAAGCTTGGACACTGGAAGACTGAAAACGCCAGTTTCCCTTGGTAAAGCTTCCAAAGCTCTGGGGAGTTGTTCTCCTGAGCAGTCAGAATTGAGCACAGTGAACTCTGGCCCTCTTTGTAGAAACAAGCCCCAGCACACGTGAACTCTGGTATGCAACAGAACTTTTCTTGGAGTCCATTGGCCCACACTTTACTAAGGGCTTTCTCCCTGTTCATCAAACCCAGTGGCTATCATCTTGGACAGTCATGGTTGCAATTTTCTGCAGGCCAGGCCTTCAGCATTTCTCTAGTTTACTTGACACTCTCTCTCCTTGGGAAGAAGCCAGGCTTCCTTCTCTGTACAAAAGTCTCTTGTTTTCTGGGGCCTCTCCCTCCCCAGGAGTTTGAATTTACATACCGCTTCCACCAGGCTGCTGGCGCTGCCATGGAACTGTCTCCCTGGAGCTCCAGCCTGGCTGGGCACGGTGAGGGAGACAGGCCGGGCTCTCCGGGCCATGCTGCTGCTCCCACTACAGGCAGTGCTCTCCTCAGACCAGGAGCTGCAGTGGATGGACGGGAAGCTGCTGTTGAGTTTCTCACTGGACTCAGCCCCCTCCAGCCGCAGGGTGGGGATGGGCTGTAGGGGCCGGCCCCGGCTGCCTGGAGTGACAGGGGGGGTGGGGCATGGCCTGGGGAACGTGGTAGGAGAATGGCTTCTCTGCAGGAGGGGGCTCAAACCTGCCACTGCCAATGCCTGTGGACATAAGAAAAGGAGTTACCAGGAGGGTTCAGCCCTCTGACTTCTGAGTAACTTTGAAACTATTTTCCAGTGAGTTCTGCCTAGAATTCTCCAAGCCCAAATCCTGTCTACCTCACTGAGACCTGGTATAAGACTTAATAATATCCAGAAATATTTTAATGAGCATTTCCTTCTAACATGATGGCATTTCCCAAGAGCTTCAGGACCTTACACTTGAGCACAATCTGGATCATCCACTGGTCAGACTGGCTCTGCCATCCGTTTTATCTGGATTCAGTCACTCCAGCTTTCCCATTAGAACAGAGAGGACAATGATGATGTGTCCTCCACAGGGGCAGAATTTGCCAGTGCCCTTTCTATGCACCGACCTATAGGCCAGTGTGAAGTTAAGTGAAATAAGGCTTTTGAAGCATAGTGTCTATCACAGAGACCTAGACAATACCAATAGTCATTATTTTAACTTATACAATGAAATAGGCCCATTGATAATGCCCTGTCAATCTCAGAGTGTTTTGGCTTCTGTATCATGATTAATGATTTCCAGGTCTGCTTTCTCTATCCCCAATATGTGTCCCTACATCCTGCTTTTCTTCTCTCTCCTCAGCTCATGAGAGCCCCCAGCTTCTGGGTACCTGGAAATCTAAGGGAAGCATGAAACTATTTCATTATGTTGGAAAGTTCATGATAATAATCCCTATTTAGACGGTGCTTTGGCCTTTGAGCTGAAGTTGTATCAGTTTATAAAACACATTTGTACGCATGTGCCCACATGCATAAACACATGCACTCATGTACTAACACACGGATATACGTGTACACACTTGTGCAAGCACACACACACACACACACACACACACACACACACACACACACGCGCTGAGAGCACAGGTCCCAAAGGGAGTTTGTAATTACAAAGGTAAACTAGGGAGCTCAGGTTTAGAACCCCATTTGCTTCGGGTAATGTATTGGCTGTAGCCTGAAGTTTCTAAGCTCGAGAGCCCTGAAGCTTCCAGTTANAATCATGAAAGGAATCCTCACCAGGATTTCACAGGGACCTGCCTTTCAGTGTCACAGACTGCGGTATCTGCAGAGAAGTGATGGCCCTACCCAGGGGGGCTGATGTACAGAGGTCTGAGAAGAGGAGACAGAAGGGATCTGCCACCATCCTAGAAAGGTGCGGCTTGTGGCCTGTCCACAGGTGTTAATACCTGGTGATGAACCAGATGCAAGGGCAAGGCTGTCTTCTGAGAGATGTCTCCCCCTTGGTCCTTCTGTCTCTTCAGACATTCCAGGTGGAAGGAGGCCCTTCGACCTGTAAAAGCAGCAGCAGCACCAGAATAAGGGCATGGGTGATGGCACCGGCCTGTGACAGCTCGGCCACAGTTGAGATCCACAGCATCTACTGGGGCCACATAGTAAAGGTTTGGTCCCCAGTTTGGTACAATTGAAAGGCTGGTTGAATGTTTAAAAGGTAGAGCCTCATGGAAGTTTTCCACCTTTGGTGATGTGAAAGAGATCACGGGACACTGGGCTCCTTCCCTCCTTAATATTCCTGGCCAGGGGGCAAAGAGCATATTTCCCACCATGATGCTGCTACCTTGCCACAGGCCCAAAAGTAATGAGTCGAGCTTCCAAAGCTGTGAGCTCAAATTCGTCTTTCTTGTTTTGAAGCTGGTCATCTCAGGTGTTTTATTACAGCGACAGAACGGTGACTGAAAGAGGCTGGTTCTCAGGTGAGGGACTAGGGTCAGTGCTACCGGTCCCAAGCTCTTTTTATGCCTCAGCTTATCTCCGAGGCACCTGAGTGGCCAATGCCTCCTAAGTCCCATCCCAACAAACTCTGTCTTTGGAGAGCCATCTTGTCACTTTGCATGCCTACCAGTCCCTCTCTAGAGGCTGCCTAAGAGAAGCCCAGTTTCTCAGTTGTGGCTTGGTGTCTGACCATTGCCATCTTGGAGGTGATTACTGTCTACATCTGCAGAACAAGGTGTGGGTTTACCTAGCGAGGCAGAGCGAAGGAAACTCCTCTTTGGAGACTGCTGGATCTCCCTCTTGTCCTCCTCTGGAGATGTCAGCTGTCGGTTTTCATCATCCTGGTAGGGGAGTCTGGAACGGAGAACCCTTAGCACTTTAGGTGCCACCCATCAGGGTAGCTGCTATCCTCAGAAAGCAGTTTCCACTGTCCTTAGTGAAGGCAATGCCCGTCTGTGCACCTGTGCTATAGGAGTGGGGAGCAGGGAGCAGGGTGTGCTAAGAAACCTGTGCCTGCTCTCAGGCATTGTACTTGCTTCATAAGTCTGCTTGTTGGGGGTCCCAGCTCTTGATGCACATCCTGTGCAGGAACCTTGTAGTTGATTTTTTTGTTGGTTTTTTCCACTGGGCTGAGGATTGGAATTCAAGGTCTCATGCATGTTAGGCAAGTACTCTAACACTGAACCTTGCATTTCTGATTTCAGCCAGTGGAGGCTCTCTTGGGTAGAGAGAAAGTTATAGAATTCTAGGCCCATAGCATTCTCTTAGAAGTACCTTAGATGCCTGCCTGTCTTTACATAGCAGGTCTATGCTGTTCACCATGGCCACTCTCAATGTTACCCCAAGATCCCCTACCCCTCCAATTCTTCCCTGCCTCACTATCCCTTCACTATCAAAAGCACGTAAGTCACTGCCTGTTGTGTGATCCTGCAATCATCCAGTCAGCAGACAGCAGGGCAGTAGCAGCAATTAGAGCAGTGGTTCCCAACCTTCCTAATGCTGAGACCCTTTAATACAGTTCCTCATGTTGTGGTGACCCCAACCATAAAATTATTTTCATTGCCATTTCAAAACTGTAATTTTGCTACTTTTACGAATCCTCATGTAAATATCTGTGTTTTCAATGGTCTTAGGTGAATCCCAAAGGGGTTGTGACCCACGGGTTGAGAACAACTGCCTTAGGGCCTCTGGTTGATGACTTCCAAACTTTTTGATGGTGCCTCACAATGAAAAATTTTTATGCATATCCCCAGTATCATAGACATACCTAGCCATATGAGACACTCCACTTTTTGCATGCACCACTCTCTGATTATTTCTATACTGCCTTAGCCAGTATTATTTTTTCCAATGACTGTTGGCTATTACCCACTGAAGTAATGTCAGGACCCTCCATTGATCAGTCTTCAGTTTGAGAAGCACAGTTGTATTCCAGCCCTCAGTGGTGTAGATTAGATCACAGACTGCTACCACAAATGCTCTTGTGTTAAGTTTGCTTTTTGTTTCTTGCAGTGGTAAGGATGGAACACAGGACCATGAGCATGCCATGAAAGCAACCTACCACTGAGCTATGCTCGAAGGCTGACACTATGCTGCCTGTTTCCTCTGACTCCACCCCTGCAACCAAGAATGTATGTATGTGCAGGGGAGTTTGGGACATGAGACTCTCAGATTCCTATGCCGCCAAGCTTCGCTTCCATCCCCCACGAGATAAGCCCTCCCCAGGACATTTTCTTCTTACTTGGTTGTCTCCACTCTTGCAGACCTGGCTTCTGCTCACAGCTCACAGCTCACAACTCCAGCTATGCTGCTGCTGGACTCGTCTGTCCCCTTGGCACTGGCACCACTCTATGCGCAGTTTAGAAAAGTCCACATTTTCTCCCTGGTCTGTGATCTCTTAGCTTCCTAACTAGTTAGTAAAATCTCCCAGATTCAAATGTGGCTTCTTCAGAGTTAGGCAAGTATTCAACAAGAATCCCTCCACCTGGGCCTTTAACTTTAAGGGCCCGAGAAGCTGGTGCATACCAAAGCACTTTCAGGGAAGTGAAGGGTGTCTGCAGTCGTCATAAACGTTTTACCAGGAGCCTAGAGAGGCACATAGTTAAGCACACACTTCATAAACAATATTTACTTTTGCAGTAACTTTCTCTTGTCTTCTGCTGTTCTTCTGTTTTATTTATTAGTATCAATTATTATTAACTTAACTGCATATTTATGAGACATGGTGTGACCATTTAGCATATGTAGATAATGTGTAGTGACTAAGTCTGGGTAGTTAATGTCCATTTCCTTAAACAGTGCAGGCTGATATGTAATAGCACAGTATTTATCAGGTGCACTGGGATAGTTCAACAGGTATGGACAATATGTAGTGAACGTCTCCATCTTTTTACATTACGTTGTGTTTGGCACCTTTGAGGTTCTTCTTTCTAGTTATTCATAAAATATATGTTGATCCAATTTTCAAAGCACTGGTCTTAGCCAGGCTGTGGTGGCACACACCTTTAATCCTAGCACTTGGGAGGCAGAGGAAGGCGGACCTCTGTGAGTTCAAGGCCAGCCAGGGCTACATAGAGAAACTCTGTCTCAAAAAAACAAAACAAAACAAAAAAAGAACACTGGTTCTTTTCACCAGATGGACATTACAGACACCCAGTGGATTTAGATGGAAGCTAAATATTCCTAAGAGGACTGAACTAGCATCCCTAGGTATGCCAATTGTGCCTCTTCACGGCAGACTTAAAAGAAGCTGTTCCATAATAAGTTTATTTAAACATCATATATGTATACTGAAATGCACCTATGTATTGATCACATCGTTTAAGAAGTGATTTTAAAGGTTTTCTAGAAGTGTTCTGTAGTGAGGCAACCCAAGCTAGGTTGCCAACCCAGAGGGAATCCTGGGCAGGTGTTACTGATATACCATTGTCTGGCCCAGAGGAGGGGTTTCAGTACTGCTCCCGAGTCCCCACCCTTTCCTACACTTAGGGTGGCCTGGGCAGGAGGCTTACATCTCTGTGGAGAGCAGGCTGGGCTCACTGCAGTACTCAGCGTCTTCACTAATCCTCACACTGCAGGTCTCATCTGGAAACATCTCTTGACTCACCGATGCCCCCTGGCTCTCTCGGGAGTGGCACCTGCAGCATCCAGAGTGGAGAAAGGCATCAGCATCCTCCAGCCCTCCTGCCTTTTCCTCAGCAAGGAAGATGACACTGGGCACACACAGAGACACAGTCCCACAGCTCCTGATGAAGCCAGAGATGACACAAGCTGTGTCAGGGCTCTGTGTGGGAGATTCAAGGAGGTGTGAATTCTGCNCCCAACTCACTTACTCTGGCCCAAGACCAAGCTCACCCCATGCCTCAGATTTCTCCTCTATAACACTAGAGTAATGAATTCCCTGCCTGACACAGAGGCTTAGTCAGTAAAGTGATTGCCACACAAGCATGAAGACCTGAGTGCAATCCCTAGCACCCACACATCTAGCTGAACGGGTGAGCTCCAAGTTCAGTGAGAGATCCTGTCTCAGCGGAGAGTAACTGAGGAAAATATCTGAACTCGATCTCTGGCCTCTAAACACACGCACACATGAGCACATGTGACCCCACACAAAGACAGAAGTGGGGAAGACTCGGTTTTGAAGCAGAGTCCTGGACTATGCAGTCAATACAGAGCACCACAGGCCAGCTGTGGACGGCTNACAAGCCCCCGGAATCACATTCGATATGCCTTTGTTCTGACCCTGAAGTGAAGGCATGGGGAAGAAACTTCACATTNGCTTGTTCTNAGCAGGCAGAATAAGCCCGAGTCTGTGCTGAGCCTGGGTACTTCCTGAACAAAAGAACCTGCCACACCTGGAGGTGCCTTTGAGTAGAATCCTGTCCTTTCTGGGACAGGGCCTCCTGCTCATTCAGTCATTTCTTCTCCAGCTCTGGTCAAGTGCTCTTCCTCTTCCTATGTGTGGTTCAGTACTTCCCTGAAGTTCTGTTCTCCCAGTACGTCAGGGCCCTAGGCCTACAGGAACCTACTACTGTTGTTACTACATGGACATGCTGTCAAAAGGCCTTCTAAGTATTCATATTTGTACGCATAGATTAGTGCTCCACTCAGCCTTGATCAGAGATGCTCTCTTAGCTGTGAGCAGCAGAGACTCATGTATATATAGTCCAAGTGCTGAGAATAATTTATTGTTGAGAGCTCCGTCCTAAACAAGTCATCTGCATCACTCCTCTGAGGCTCAAGGAACACTGGGGAGAGGCNGCAGGAAGCTGGAGGATTCTACTGTTTGCTGCCTTCTCACAAGACTGGGCCTATCAACATGCCATCACGGAGGGGGCAGGGCTCAGGAGGCTCCACCCCTCCATGAGGAGCTATTGGAGGGGGGAGGNGAGTGGGGGCTCATCTTCAGTGTGCAACCTTCCACCCATGCTTATCCAAGCAACCCTAACTAAACTCAGTGGGCCACATAAAAAAGAAAGGCGTGGAAGTAGGAAGGAGACTAGCGGGAGTGGAAGGAGGTAAGAGAGGGTGGTGGGGGTGAATATGATGAAACTATATATGTATATGAAACTGTCAAAGAAAAAATGAACTAAATAAAATGCAAGTTTGAAAAAGAAAGTCAGAGGTTTCCACAAGGCACAGGAGGGAGGAGCTAGTATTAGGGCTGAATTCTCAAAGGTGGTGGGACAGGTGTAGTGCTGCAGAAAAGGGTGGGGCCGCCAGAACAGGCATGGNACAATTGCTTCATCTTAATAATCTCCTAGGTGGAGCCGGCACACATTCCCTGCATCCAAGGGCTCNACCGGCACTGCTATTGGGTGGTTAAAGCAGCTAGCNTCCTGGACTATACAGTAGGCAGGATGGATGCCACGGTAACAGTCATTCAAATGCACGGGCCGTGGAGACTTGCATATGGCCACTTGGAAACGGGACTGTGTGAAAACCAGTGAGCAAGTATGTTGCTCCATGGATCAGGACACTTGGGATTGAGAAGAGATGCCTGAAATTCTTGCTTATATTCTAGGTCAGAGGGCAAGAAAAAGGACAGTCGCACTAACTGTGGTCTAGAAGGGCAGTCTAGTNAAGAGTNATGAACAAGACACAGAGGGAGTCCTCTCCTCCGGAGCCAAAGCTATGAAGCAGATAAAGGGGGGACCTGCTGGAGCCCAGGGCACGCTTCCTTAAGGCCTAGAGCAGTTAATAGCACCCACCGTACCTGTATTTCATAGNNCTGTGTCCTACAGCGCAGGCAATGGGGAGAAGGGTGAGCCGGGGGTGGGAGACATGGTCAAGATCCCAGAAACTATCCTGCACTACTGCTACAGAGGTGGAGACACTGCTCGATCTCCACTAGACGAAAAGCCAGGCTTAGGGATTTGGGAAAGGTAGGGGCAGGGTTTGTTGTACAGGCCCAAGTCACACATCTTGGAAGGTCACAGGTCAACACCCTGAGGATGGACGAGAGGGGAAAGGACTGTCAGAGGTAAGGCATCTCGGAAGACATCTGGGACACAGTAATGTCCTCATTGTCATTGCCATGTGTGAGCAGGAGCAGGTGTGGTGACAAGCTGGCTCCAAACTCTAGTTCAGGGCAGTAGCCTCCACTGGAGACTGGAGGCTCCTCAGAAGGCTGAGGGGTCCAAGTCCGTCTTTCCTGGTGTCAGTTGGCTAGGGTGTGTGAACTCTCCTGCTTACCTCTTAGAGCTGAGCTTCCATGCTGCCTCCTGTACCCGGACAGCGGGGGACAAGGGAGGCCCATGGCCCTCCACAGTGCTGATTGTGCTGGAGTAACCAGTGGGATGGGGGAAGCGGCCCAGGGCAGTGTTGTTGGCATTGTTGATGTTGGCATTGGAGCCCGTGGATGAGTAGCTGCTGGGAGTGAAAGTGGAGTCCACCAGCTTCTCATGGGATGGTGACTCGGTGTCACCTTGGTTGTTTCCCGTCTTGTTGATGTGCAGTGGGCGCTGGGTAGTGAAGGTCTGAGGGAAGTTGCTCCTGCTGTCACTTTGATAGTAGCTGACATGGTTGCCAAACAGGCCTCCAGCTCTCTGTAGACAAGACAGAGGGGTAGGTGGAGAAGGCTTCTCTCTCCTCCTCCTTCTCTACACCCTCCCCCCTTGTATGGCAGCGGTTAAGAAGCACAGGCCATAGGAAGTTATCTTGCCCTCTAGAGAGGCACACATGAGAGAGGGCACATGAGAGAGGGAGAGACTTAGATGCTCAAGGTTCCACAATTCCCCTACATGTAGCACCAGGACAGGAATTCCCTCATGGGCCTGGGCAGGCAGGAGGTTGCTGGTCCAGAAGCCTCCCTGGATGTTTGTTCATAAAGGAGCACCAAAGACTGAAGTTGGGTTTCAGGGACAGTCCAAAATGGTGGTCCTTACCAGAAACCAGCTGCTTAGCTTGGTGGACCTTGTTGTGAGTGCTGAGGTGTGGGGAGAAGGAATGGCAGATGTGAACCTGATTGTTTTGGTGGACATACAAATGGCTCGTGGAGCGACAAGCTGTGTCGGTCAAATTGAGACTAAGAGTGAAGAGTCTACTATATTGGTTATATCATGGCTTCCTTTCCTATAGGGGTTCTTTGAGATTCAAAGTCAGGAACAAGTATTTTTCTTCACTATTCCTTCTTTTTCCCTGAGTGAGGGATGGGGGAGTAGTGGTTAGGGGTTGGGGGAGTAGTGGTTTGCAAGGTTTGTCTAATTTGATATCTGAAGGTCCTTGGGTCCTGGTGGCAGGTCTTGGCTTCCAGGTCTTGTTACCATGGTTCTGTATCTCTGAAGCCATTCACTGATGGATATCTCAGTGATGACAGTAAGGATGAGGATGCAAGGCTGGTCGTGGCAGGGTGGGCTGGGCTTGGTTCTCTGTATACATTACAGCGTGGGAGCCAGACCTGGGGACTGGGATTGGCAGGAAGTAGAAGTGAGAGAGTCAGATGGGAAACTGCAGGCTTACAGCACAGCAGTGTGTGATTTTTCTCACTGCCTTAATATTACTCCAGGAAAAGAGGAGGAGGCCTGGAGGGTATCACTGTGACTTGAATATCACATGCTCCATCTTAATACGGCAACCACTGCTTGTCTAGCTACCACATAAGAACANAGAGCTAATGTGGCCACTTAACCTGATTTTTTTTCTCCAACAGAAGCCAGAAGTTTGTATTTTTACAAAATACAAGATATGCCAGATATTCAAATACTGGTGAATAAAACAGGTTTTCAGATTAGATGTGGTCCAGGAGTTCCTATTCCACACCTTCTGATGAGAAACTTCTTTAGGAAAATTTCTTTACAGAAACAGGCTCCCNTTGTTCTCTGAGAACTGGCTGTATTTTGAACTGCTGTGTCCTAGGAGGATGGCATGGCATGGAGTTGGCTTTGAAAGGAGGCAGGGAATCAGGAGACAGCTGACTAGGAAGAATGTGGCACCCCTCAGAGAGATCAGGCAAACACCAATTTAGCGCACTNTTGTTCCAAACTGATCTCTGTGAAGACACTAGTCATGGCACTTACCCTGAAGATGTCNTCTTCGGAGGCAGCAGACACAGCCTCCTTCATAGCCTTGTCCAACTCTTCCTCAGCGGTAAGATCCCCAGAGATGGCTCGTCGGATCTCAGGCCCAATGTCATGCAACGTGCGTAAGCCAGCCTGGAANCCAGAGGGATGTGTGAAGACCCAGGTCCTTTCTACGGATGTTTAGTCAGCCAGGACTCTGTTGCTCCTCCCTAAACCCCTGCCTCTCTGCTTCTCTGCCAGGAGATGGGCATCTATACCAGGAGATGGGCTTCTATACCAGGAGATGGGCTTCCCTGGAAAATCTCTCACCCCAACCACCCTAGAAGAAATGAAGTCATATTACAAGACCACCAAGAATCTGTTGTCTCAGTGCTAAGAGGACTGGGGGTTGGGGAAGCTGACAGGACAGCTGAGGGAAGTATGTGGGCAAGAATGCAAGAGGGGAAGAGCACTGTCTTCTCACAGCTACCTTCAGGAAGTTCAGANTGCTTACGAGCTACCTTGGGATGGGACCTGGCCTCTAGGTAGCTAGCGAGACTAGGACCCTGGCTAGGGTCAGGGGGACCTTTGAGTGTGGGCACCTCCCTCCAGCCCCTCACCTGCAGGGACAGTGCGTTTCTCTGTGAAGGCTTGCCCACCAGCCCCTGCTCTTTTCGCTTCTTGAATTTTCGGAAGTACTCTTGGATCAGGAAGGTGGCATAGAATTTGCCTACTGTGACCTCATCATCTGAGGCACACAGAGAGGAGAAAAGGATGAGTGATTCCACCAGAACTCCTTGATTTTTTTTTCAGCGCCTAAAACTTCTTTTCCATATTAGCTTTTTTTTAGTACAAAAGAAAACATGTAAAAAGGCATATGGTTAAAAAGTCACCGTATCCCTGTCTGCTTACTTACCACCTCTTGACAGCTCATCACATCACCAGTTCCTTGAGTTCTCTTCCAGAAATAAGCAAGCATGTTCTTATCTTCTTTTTCCCAAAATTTATTCTTTGCCCATATATTACATCCCAACCTCAGTTTCCCCTCCCTCCATTCTTCCCAGTCCTTATCTCTCACCTCCTCTCTCTCCCAGGTCCACTCCTCCTCTCTTTCCCTTCAGAAAAGAGCAGGCCTCCCAGGGATATCAACTGAACATGGCGTAACAAGTTACAATAAGACTANGTATGTCCTCTCATATTAAGGCTGGATGAGGCAACCCAGTAGGAGGAAAAAGGTCCCAANAGCAGGCAAAAGAGTCAGAGACGGCCCCTAATCCCATAGTTAGGAGTCCAACAAGAAAAACAAGCTACACAATCATAACATATATGTAGAGGACCTAACTCAGACCCATATAGGCTCCCTGACTGTCACTTCAGTCTCTGAACCCCTGTGAGCCCTGCTTAGCTGATTTTGTGGGCTGTGCTCTTGTGGTGTCCTCAACACCTCTGGCTCCTACAATCCTTCCTCCCTCTCTTCCTTTTACATTGAGACAAGATCTCCCTATCTTGTCCAAATGGCCTCCAATTCTTGGGATCAAGTGACCCCTTCCCTCCTGAGTAGCTGGGACCAGAAGCATATGCTGATGTCTGTGCCTGGCTGTGTGTGGTTTTATTTATTTATTTATTTATTNATTGATTGATTGATTTATATTTTTCACTTTTCTCCTTACAGAAAAGGTAGGATATTATCAAGGTTACTTCCACCTTGTTTTTACCACCCTCCTAAATAGACACTGCCAAGTCTTGTTTGAGTCCACTTACCATCAAATGACCANTCTCTTAATTGTCAACACAATTCTAGTTGGGTGAGAGGGGATAGTNGTGGGAGTANGGGGCTTCCTTCTTTAAGGCTGGTGGCTTCCCTTCCAGCCAGCTAGACTGGCTTAGACCATGGATCCTTAGACCATGCTGGGCTGGGCACACAAGACCACACATGACATAGTCTAGATCTTAGGAGTTGGTAGGAAAGCTGTAAGACCCCAAGGGGAGTGTTTCATGCCAAGCAAGTGGTTCCTTTGTCTTGTCCCCTGTTCTGTGTGAGAGAGACAGATGGTTGGGCTGGGCCTTAGGACCTGCAATGGCTTTCCTGATCTTCAGTGTTCCTTTAGAGTAGCCAACTCTATGGAAGTTCTGGGCTTAACATGGGACATTTCTACACAGAGGGAAAACCCTGGATATAGAAATCCTGGAGGGAAATTGGGAATGAACTTGGAGTCCTAGGTTCCCTCAGGCCTGAGTTGGACGCTTGAATCTACACTGCACTCACTGGGAAACCTACATAGTTTCTAAGAACATCATTGCCTGGAGTGAACTTCACAGAGATGCTGCGGGCATTAAATGAAATGAAGCAGCAAAGCATCAGGTGGCACCTGGTGACTCCTAGCACACCTTGCTTTCCCCATTGGAAGTGGGTCTCGAACAGGAGGAAGTCTCACCTCTTAAGGATGTTTCTGGAATGTGTGGGCTCAACTAACGTGTTAATATAATATACATGACAAATGAAAGGTGATGACAGTATCCAATGCTATCGTGTTTACTTTTAACAGTTACTTATTCTGAGTGTTTTATGTGAGGATTCCATCAACTATTCCATCTAGCTTTCTGTCTAGGTGTACCGAGCATTTTTATAGTGAATGCATTTGCTTTTAACATACCTCATTTTAAAGCATTCTACTAGTGTCGTGGAAATGACAAGTGCAGGCAGGTTATCTACAATTATAGATAGGGATAGTAGTAGGGATGGTATGAAGTACTGTGAAAGGGGGCTTGTGGTTTGGCAGGCATGTGACATGCTACTCTAGAAAAAAAAAGCTTTTAAAAAGATGTGATAAATCTCAGGCAACTTTCCTTCCAGAGCTCTAGAGCAAATCTAGAGCAGTCAGCCCGGTGGCTTATGCATAAATCTATACCCATATATTGTAGTGCTCCCATGAAAGTTCTGGCAAAACCCTAAGGGCTTGCCTGTTCCCATNTGTGAATGTGGGATTACAGCAGGTTTCCAACCAGATCGTTTGCATCCAAGCTTGTGCAGGACATGACAACCAAGTAGGTCCTCGGAGCCCACAGAAGGGTCCAAAGAAAGAAGGATCCAGAAGCACGGTGGTATCAAGGGCTGTGTCTGCACTGCCAATGACAGCACAGCTGGAGGACCGGAAGGTGGAGAAATCCTACTAGCTGGGTCAGTAGCCCTGGTCTGGAAGTGCAGGGAACACTCACCACCTGCAGGGGGCACCACCTGGTCCAACAGCTTCATGCTGGTCCTCTTCCAGATTTTCTTGATGATGGCCCGCAGCTCCTCATTGGCTTGTTCTAGGTTCCCTGATAGAAGGAAGTGCAGACTGAAAACATCCCTGATGTGCTGGAAAGCCCCACAAGTCACCCTGAGTCATCACATTCTGCTCCCCAATCTTCATATTTTCTAGTTCATTCCACTTCCCCTTCCTCTCTCTCACTTTCCTTGTGACTGTCTTCTCTTGCCCTGTCCAATGCCATTCTCCTTCCTTTCTGACTCCNTTGCAAGCTAGCCGAAAGTCCCACCTACCCCGAAGCCACNTTCCCTTTTGGTTAGTGTTGAAGAGCCTGATGGCACCTGCAGACACTTATGTCACAGCCCCAACACTATTTGCCCTGCAGGGCAGCATCGAGGCTGATCCTGAGGCTGACATTTCACAATGACCTCTGTGGTTGTTTGAAAGAAAATGGCCCCCAAAGCGAGTGGCACTATTAGGAGGTGTGGCCTTGTTGGAGGAAGTGTGTCATTGTGGGGGGGCCCACTTTGAGGTCTTTTTCTCAATCTTCCCTCAGTGTGACAGTCAGTTGACTTCCTGTTGCCTGTAAGATGTAGCACTCTCAGCTCCAGCACCACATCCGCCTGCATGCTGCCATGCTCCCCTTCATGATCATAAAGGACAGAACCTCTGAAACTGTAAGCGAGCCACCCTCAANTAAATGTTTTCTTTATAAGCNTTGCCGTGATCATGGTGTCTCTTCACAGTAAAAGTAAACCCTAACTAAGACAACCTCCTTGTGCAGCTGCAGGAAATGCAGATATTTTGAGGGAAGGACNATCCACNCCTCCTGCACACATACATGACATAGGGGACACATATGTGTCCAAAGGATCTCTGTTGAGTCCCCCCAGGGAAGGAAGTAGGAAAAAATCTAACAATGGAGACAGAAACCTGAAGGCCTCTACTCTGNTAGTTTGGACTTCATTAGATGCACGCTGCCTTAGATACCAGTCTCATACTGGTGGAGAAGCAAAGCTATCAAGTACTTGTAAGAGGGGATGTGCTAGATAGGATTCTAGGGTCCTCCCAAGGACACCTGCCCTTCACTACCATTGTGCATGCACTATGAAATCTCATGGAGTGAAAATATGATACATGGTGTTCCTACAATTGATTATGTCACACAGCACCTATAACCTGACCAAAGGGAAATGATGCCTAGGACCTAACCACAGGAGCCCATTAAAAGTCCAGAATTCATATGTATACATAACTATACTTTGTTCACTGTATATTTACTAAAAAGATTATTTTGAAAGAAGTCTAGTGNGTTCTCTGGCTGGGAGCAGACGAGTAAGTAGGACACGTGGGCCCTGACAGGCCCAGATGAATGAATGCTGTNTACTGAGCAGAGGNAGCAGTCTCTGGGGGCTAAGAGTCGTCCCCCGCTGACTCGGAGCTAGCAGGGAAGGAGGGACCACACTCCAACAGTAGTGGGAGAAGAATTTCAGGCACTGTCCGAATGTGCTTGGAGGTGGCATCTTCCCCTGGCTTAATTAGTGTACTAAGTTTGAGCTTGGGAGTCCCTGAGCAGACTGCCCCACTTCTCCATGGCTGGACTTCTGATAGAACTGTGAGCTAGTAACTGGGTGCTCTTTGAAGCTGTGAAGTTTATGGGGTTTGCTTCATAGCACTGGGAAGAGGATATGGCTGGTAGCAGCATCTATCACACGNGAGGTGACGGCAAACAATGTGAGCTACAGGGTCAGACCGCCTGAGTTCAAACCCAGCTCCAGATTTGGTACATGGGAGCAGGCAGAGGCACTCAGGAGGTGTGAGTGATAGCTCCTGAACATGTTGAGCATCAAATTCAAACTGCAGCTGAAGCCAGAACCTCCTGGGCAGTCCAATACGCTTTCAGTTCCCTTCACTGGAGGTGGTTCATAGCTTCTTCTTTGTTTGTTTTCTGAAACAAGAGCTTATTATGTATCCCTGATTTGCCTCAAACTCATAATAATCCTCCTGCCTTGGGCTTTCAAATGCGGGGATTACAAGTATGTACCACCATTCTGGACTTAGTGGTTTCTGCCATGTGCAGTGAAAGAATCCTGATTATAACAAAGTGCAAATGAATTTTTATCTTTTATATTGGGTTGAAAGGAGTACCCCAAAACTCAGGTCTACTTGAAAACTCAGAAGGTGAATTTATTTAGTGTGGTAGTTTGAATGTAATTGGCCCTCATAATCTCACAGGGAGTGGCACNATTAGTAGGTGTGGCTTTGTTGGAGAAAGTGTGTCACTGTGGGGTTGGGCTTTGAGGTTTCCTTTGCTCAAGTTTCACTCAGTGTGACACTCAGATCACTTCCTGTTGCCTTCAGATCAAGATGTAGAATTCTCAGCTCCTTCTCCAGCACCGTGTCTACCTGCAGGCCACCATGTCACACCATGATGATAGTAGACTAAACTTCTGGAACTATAAGCCATCACCTCAATTAAATGTTTTCTTTGTAAGAGTTGCTGTAGTTATGTTCACAGCAATAAAAACCCTAGCTAAGACAGAAGTTGGTACTGGGAGTGGGGTATTGTTGTGATAGGCCTGACCATGCTTTTGTTTAAGGGAATATAGACATTGGGGCTGTGGACTAAAAAAGCAGTTGAATACTTTAAGTGCCACTTAGTGGGCCATCCTAGAAGGAGCATGGAAGCCAGTGGTGCTGAATAAAGTTTGATGAACTGTGGGGGCCTGGCCCAAGAGGTTTCAGAGGAGAAGAATTTTAGTATGTTGGCTAGAGATTATTCTTGTGATATTTTGGTAAAGAATGTGGCTGAGTTTTGCCCTTGTCCAAAAAGTCTACGTGCAGCTAAATTGAAGAGTTTTGGATTAATTCCCTTGGCAGAGGAAATGTCAAAACAGCCTAGTATAGACTCTGTCATATGACTATTAGTGTTAACTCTAATGAAGATTTATAATGAAAAGGAGCAAGCTGAGCAAGTAAAAACACAAAATGTACAATTTGAGGAGAAAAAGAGCACCAGGAAGTAGACTGGAGTTAAGTCTTATGTTCAAGGAGACAAACAGATTAAGAAATGGAATAAAGGCTGACCACTGGAGCCATAAGCCCACCCTGCACTGATTGGGAACACAGCCTTCATCCAATGACTGATCCATGGAAGCAGATGCAGAGGTCCACGGCCGGGCGCCAGGACGATCTCCAAGAGTCCAATCAATGAGAGAGAGGAGGGATGCTATGAGCAAGGGACATCGAGATCATGATGGGAAAACGTACAGAGATGGCCAGCCAAACTAGTGGAAACACATGAACTATGGACCAATAGCTGTAGAACCCCCACAGG
>LZPO01017570.1:19914-47917 GCA_001675575.1 Neotoma lepida | reverse complement strand
TAGGAATGGGGGGTGGGTTGGGGGGAAGGCTGGGGGAGGGAAGAGGGAGGAGGGGGATCTGTGGTTGGTGTGTAAATGAATAGAAAATTTCTTAATAATAAAAATTTAAAAAAGAACAAGAAAGAGTTAGGGTGAGAAGCTGATCGTGAATATATTCAAAATACATTTTATGAAACTCTCAAAGAATTAATAAATTTTTAATGGAAAAAAATAAATATAATAAAGAGACTGGTGCTTCAGGGCAAGATTCCACCCAGCTAAGTTTCCAACTTGTGAAAAGGAATTAAAGAAAAGCTTAGAACCAGGTGTGGTGGCACACACCTTTAATGCCAGTACTCAGAAGGCAGAGGCTGGTGGATATCTAAGTTTGAGGCTAGCCTGGTCTACAGAGCAAGTTCCAGAATAGCCAAGTTTAGGCAATGAAGGAAACCATGGAAAACAGAAAGCTGGTGAAGATGTAATTGAACAAGAGGGTCATGNTCCAGCCCAAGTAAGCAACAGAACTCGGCAACTTCAGCCACATGGTTCTGGCTTTAGAGTCAAGGAGTGACTAAGGAAAGCCACTGAGACCAGGCATGTGTCAGGAGTGTCCCTGAATGGAGGCCTAGAGAGGCCATTGTGTGAAGCTGTGAAGAAGCTTGGATTGCCTTGGAGNCCTCAAGATGTTAGAAATGCCAGAGTTGTGGGATAGCTGCCAAGGAAAGCTGCTAACAGTGAGTGGAACCAGACCAAGAGAAAGAAGTGTGTTGCAGTCAACAAAGCTGAAAGGAGTTGNATATCTGAAGAGCACTTTGACATCTGACATGAGATGCANAGTTTGGCGTTTTCCCAGCTGGTTTTTGGTCTTGTTTTGGTCCAGTATTTCCTCACTATGCTCTCTTCCCTATGTTTTGGAATGGTAATGTATNTCCTGTGCTATTATGTTGGAAGTATGTGATCTGTTTTTTTAATTTTTATTTTATAGGGGATTATAGTTTAGAGAATGCATGACTCTCAGAAGAGACTTTGAACTNTGGACTTTAAAACATTGTTGAGACTAGGATTATACTATGGGGACTTTTGAAGGTGGACTTAATGTATTTTGCATTATGATATGGTTACAAGTTTATGGGGGCCAGGGAGTGGAATGTGGTAGTTTGAATGCAATTGGCCCCCATAAGCTCATAGGGTGTGGGACTATTAGTAGGTGTGGCCTTGTTAGAAGAAGTGTGTCACTGTGGGGGTGGGCTTAGAGGTCTCCTTTGCTCAAGCTTTGCTCAGTGTGACACTCAACCCATTTCTTGTTACTTTCAGATCAAGATGTAGAATTCTCAGCTCCTTCTCCAGAACCATGTCTGCTCGCATGCTGCCATGTCCCATCGTGATAATGGACTGAACCTCTCTCTGAACTGTAAGCCACTCCAATTAAATGTTTTCCTTTGTAAGAGTTGCTGTGGTCATGGTGTGCCTTCACAGCAACAGAAACCCTAACTAAGATATTTAGAAACAGGGTCTTCACAGAGGTAACTAGTAAAGTCATGATGTGTTAAGGTAGACCACCCACCCAATGTGACTAGTGACATTAGGGCAAGAAGACAAGACCAGAGGCACACAGACTAGGTCATACTGTGAAGAGGGCAGTAGAGACTGAGGGATGGAGCCAGGTACTTGAGACCACCTGAAGCCAGAGAGAGACATGGAACCCATTGTCACCCAAGGCCTCCAGAAAGAACCAGCCTGCTAACACCTTACAAGTGTGTGAACATTTAGTCAGACCTAAGGAACAAATGTATATTCCAAAGGATCCTACACATTTTTAGGTCTTCATTTATTTCAATAATAACCCAATGTAACTTGGAATTTCACCAATAATTGTTTCATATTGTATACATTTTATTTTTATTGTTCTGTTTTCAGTGCTGGGGTCTGAACCTCGGACCTTGTGCAAGCTAGGAACCTTCTCTACCACTGAACCATACTCCAAGCTCTAATTTAAATACTTTTAAATATCTTTTTTCTTTAGTGTTCCAATAGAAAAATCTGATTCAGCTTGATACTTGGCTTGGGATGAGGTTTCTGGTTCTCCAGTTACATGTTAATTTTTTTTCTAATTACTTCCAATTTTTACAAATGCCTGAAGGGCCAGTGAAGACTAATCTGTATTATCCCTATAAATGTTGGTGTTTTCTCCCATTTCTTGTCTGAGTGTGGTGTTGACTCTGGTCTTACGTAACAAGTTCATAGAAGTCTTGTTTTGGATGAAGGCTCAGCCTCGAATACTGGGGAATTACCTGCCCTTGGTGGCTATCCCTAAGAGCCTTTGTGTTTAAGAGTTTATCTTTAATTCTTAATTAACTGTATGTCCCTGGCTGGCTTCTCTCTCCAGGAATTCCCATTTGCTAACAGTGGT
This sequence comes from Neotoma lepida, assembly GCA_001675575.1. Lineage (NCBI taxonomy): Eukaryota > Metazoa > Chordata > Mammalia > Rodentia > Cricetidae > Neotoma > Neotoma lepida. Next base: position 45,528 of record LZPO01017570.1, on the reverse strand, counting down.
TCTCTGTGATTGATTATCTGGCAGCCCCTCAGGTACTGGTGTTAGTTCACTGAGATTTGGTTTGCCTGCGCAGTGCATCTTCAGCATCGACAAATCTTGGCTTCCATGCACAAGTGCTTTTTAGTCCTTCCTGGAGCCAAAACCTGCATTATTAATTTATATTAAGCTTTAAGTATCAAAACACATTCCTTCTAGTAGTCATTCTATCTTTGCTCCTTGGAAAAGGAAGCCTTTCCCTTGGAAGAAAGGAACAGAAAGGAAATAATATTTACTGTAAAAAATTTGGAAAGACTGGAGCTGAAGAAGGCTTCACTACACAGTGATGTTCAATATTAATATATCAGCAGACATTCCTCCAGTTTTGTCTGTTTGTACACCCATGCATTAAGTGTGTATTGAATTCTCTCTCATCATATTCTCTCATCAGGCCTATTTATACCCACCTTAGATGCAAGTTTTGCACTAACTACTAATGGCATTTTTTTTTTTTTTTTGCCTTTGCTTTCTTTTTAGTTTACCGGGAGAATTAGATCCATTTTTATTTTGTAAAGGTTGGCTGACCTGTATCCTGACCTGTCTCTTGCAGGATTGGTTCTTGGTTCCCTCATGTCTGTTACTTTCTGGAAGAATGCAACTAAGAAGGCACCTCTCTGGGTGACCCTGTGAAGAAAATGCCAGATGCCACCGCCTTTCATTATTTCACAATATGGAAACTGAAGCAAGACAGTAAGTAGTTACACACATGCTATGCCCCGCTGTGTGTGATACCCCATGCCCTTCCACTGCACCAAGGACATTGGCTGGAAGCCTGGGGCTCTCAGGTCATACCCGTGTACGATGTATGAAACTCTAGTTCATACATGAGAAGTCTATGCAGCTATCTCTAAATGCAGGTTCCCAAGCTCTCCCTCAGACATGTGGAGTCACAGATGCAGTTTGTGCTTAGACTTAGCCTTTTGAGCAGCTCACGATTCTGAGGCTTTTGTTCTCTGACCACACTCTTAACAGGTACTTAAGCTAGGTCTTGGGGAGCAGCAGCATCTTCTGGGGTGTGTCCACAAAGCCTATCCCAGAGCAGTCCAAAGTACTTATCAGTGAGATGACAACAGATGCCTTCATCAGGGCTGCTTCTAACCCACAGGGCAGCTCTTGGAACCTCCATTGTAAGCAGNCTGAGGNGCTACAGCCTGAGCAGTGTAGCACACAGGGAGTCGTAACCCTTAGCAATTGCAGGCAATGATTTCTATTTGCCACAGTCACTGCTTGTCACTGTCACCTTTCCAACACACATCCTTATAATTTCAAAAGAGAATTGAATATTTGGGAGACATGCCTGTTGCTAATACAAGTCCATCGGTATGGGGCCTGTCCTGCTCTGCAGAACAACCACCTCTTTAAACCTTCAGTCCTCAGGAGGTTACCAGGGCAATTTCTAGGGTTTGATGGAAAAGAAAATTTCAAAGTAAATAAGCTATGGCAAGGGGGCCATTTAGGAAGCAAAGAAAATATAAGCATGATGCATCTCTTGGGGAGTCAGAGTGCAGGCTGTCCATGTTATTCTGCACTGATGCTGTGTAGGCAAGAGCATCTTTCTGGTGAGGATGCTAGATAGACACTCCTAGGCACCCTCCTACCAGGGGTCCANGAGAGCCATTACCTTCTGTTTTGATCCTCAAGGCTGTTCTGACTAGGGCAAACAGGGTAGCATTGAACATGACTGTCCCATCGCTGTTGAGAGGCATGTTCATGGACACCAGGCGCTGGAGGAAAAAGGAGGTTAAATCAGTGACAAGGACAGACAATTCTTAAAGGCTCTGCACAACCACTGTGGCAGGAGGCTGGGAGGTCCCTAGAAACCTGGATGGATGCTGTTGGGAGTGGGAGGGGTTTGCATGTGGTCACTGGTGTTTTCAAAGCTTTTCCAGGGAGAAACTAGGCTTTGTGGTACATACTCCTGTGCCTCCANATCCCTTAGACCCTAGCTTCCACAAAGGGCTCTTTCCTGCCTTATGCTCAGGCATACAGACACAGTTATATTCTCTACCAACAGCAAGAACAGCCGCCTGCCTACCAGACAGAATTATCCAATTCCAAAGAAAAGGACTATGAGACGGCTCTATGGGGACAGAGTACCCTCACTCTGCATATAGACACATTTATCTCTACTTCAGTCCTGANCCCAAATTCACTCACCCAAACAGGGTTTTGTTGCTCTCCACCCCGAAAACATGCTCCCTTGGCCTCCTCCTCCCTTGGTGAGCCAGCAGCACACACAGGGGCCATAGGGAGAAAGAGCAGTATGATGCCCACTGTGGATGGTAGTGATGTATCCCTCAGACCACATNGGGTCTTCCTGTGGATATTTTGCCAAGGGCTGTATTTCTCCCGAGTGAATGCCTCATTTTGAATCTCATAGACACCAAATTAGAAAGCTTCAGTCCCGGCTCTCAGCCTAACAGGCCCATGTGGAGGTCATGACCTGTACACTCCAGTTCCCTTTGGGCTGTTTGATCTTACATTTGATTGTACTTCTTACAGCTTGACTCTGAAATGTCACCCAAAGGCCATGCCATAAAGGCTCAGTTTCCAGCCTTAGTACTCTTGGGAAGTGGTGGACCCTTCAGGAGGTGGGCCTAGTAGGAAGAAGCTACAGGAAACCACACCCTTGAGGAAGGCATTGGGATCTTTGTCTCTCTTTCTCCCTCTCTGCTTCTGAGGTAAAGAGGGTCCTGAGGTGAGTGGGTATCTTTCACAACTCTAACATTCCAAAGCTGCCATAGACCCAAAGCATTGGTCTGAGTGATCACAGACTGAAGCCTCCGAAACTGTGAGCCAAAAGAAACTCGCTTACAGGTTGTCACAGCACCAGAAAGCAGAATGACATAAGGTTCCCATTTCTCATATCCTCAGGACCCTTGGAAATACCCTGAAGTTCTTTTTGGAAGTGGGGGTACTGATGGGGGAAATCCAACTACCACAGAGCATAAATAAAAGTTCCAGGATTCCTAAACTCCATTGTCCACGAATGGATTATCCGAGGGCCTCAATCATTGGCCGTTTGTGTTTCTTCCTCTGTAAGGCCCGGCTCTTTGCTATTGCTTTCCTTGGCTCTTTCTGAGCTTGTCAGGATTCTCACTGGAAGCACAGAATGGGGAGAACGGGCCGGGATGGTGACTGAGTGAGGAGACACTCACTGAGCAGTTACAGGGCCAAGTGACAGGATTTAGGGCAGGTCCCAGGGTCCCTGCTCTCAAGGTCAGTCAGAGGCTGTGTTTATCAAGCCCAATGTGTTTGTCCCAGCTGGTTCTGGATCACAGATTCACTTAGGAATTTGATAAAAATGGCAGAACCTTGTCTGGGTAGTTTGTATTCTGGTGATGAGACATCACTTGTGGCCTCTCTAACGGTTCTCTGACTTCAGGTCAAAGTTTCTAACCCATCACCCTAGGTGAGGAGGGTCACCTGATGCCTGAGCTGTGCAGCCTGATTGGCTAAATAAACCCTTTATTCAGATAGGATATCTGTTTCCCTCACTGGGACACAAGACATTCACTGTGATGTTGTTCTTTTACAGCCTTGGGACTTTAGATCTGGAAGGGTCCTTAAAATAGAATCTGGCTCACATTCGTTTCTTTAAATACCTAAAATATCTTTATTCCCTTAATAATCATAAAGACAAACAGTTATCTAGCCTTCCATATTTGTCCTTTCCCCCCAAGGGACCCAGGTCATTTCTTACTTTGCAGGCCACACGGTGAGGACACAACTTCCCAAAACCCAAGGGGGGCTGAATTCGACGGAGGAGGGTCACTACATCCAAGTGTTTGATGCGACCCCTAGAACAGGAAGGAGANAAGGAAAGGTGGTCAGAAGGCCTGGGCTCATGTACTGGGGTGGGGCCAGATGTAGGAGCAGTCCCCACAGGGCTGCCTGAAAGCCATGAGCAGTACAGAGATACATGATAGCACTGCAAACCCAGGACGCATGTTACAGTTTTCATCGCAGAATAAGTTTGTTAGTGCTGTGTCCAGGTAGAAGGATTCCGGAGGTGCAATTGTATGTGTTGCTCAATCAACTAACCATTTGGCCAGAAGGCATTTACAGATAGCCAGATAACAGTTACAGGTAAATGAGAATTTCCATAAACCTGAGGTCAAGATGGAGCTGAAGTCTACCTAACTCTGAATGACCCAATGTAAGCATTACTAGTTTCATCTGACGCTAGAGTAGTTTATTTTTCCATCCAACTGATATGTTCCTCAGCTTTGTGAATGGTACTTGGCCTCCTCTTGCTGGCCTTGACCCTTCACTCTGGGTCTGATGCATTTCAGGGTTTTCAGTTAGTACACCCAATGTTGAACCCTCTTGGATCTCTTCTACAGGTCATTCAACCCCCTCTCAGCTTGGAGGGTTGGGGTCTCCCTCTAGGAACTTACTTGGCTTCAGGGTCATACTCGGCCCAGATCCTTTTGAATTCATCCAGATGATGGGGACCAAGGATAGACCAATCCCTCGTCAGGTAGTCAAAGTTGTCCATGATAACGGCTACGAAGAGGTTGATGATCTGCAGGAAACAGTTGGTACACTAAGGGGCTTGCCAAGACTTATACATTTGCTGCCTAAGCCTATTTCACCAGCCAGTGCCCAGGCAAGTCAGAAGCTAACATTTCTAAGTATCAGCAATATGTTAGCATTTAGGACGTCAACTGCTAGAATTTGGGTCTCTTGGACATGAGCTCAACACTATTCCCCTGAGCATCGTGAGGGGTGAATCCTACATGTAGACAGAACAGCTTCCTTTATACCAAGTTACCAGGGACAGATAGGGGCTTTGTCTGGTCCCCTTTCCCTCACTCATGAGCAAGGTATCAGAGACATACAGGTTCATGTAGAGCTTTCACACATCTTTGTCTTCTAGAGCAATGCTACAGAGACAAGAGCTATGAATGGACCAGACGGAGTCCGGCTGAGTTGCTCTGCGCCAAGGCTTCTGGTCTTTCTCAGGGGTGAGATATCTCTACTAATTCAGTCTTGCCAAGACAGCTCTTTTGCTGGGACCACACTGACACCACACTGCCCTGAAACTGGCCCCCGTCTCTGTGCTGTTGAGTCCCACCTCAGCTTACCAGGAAGGCACAGAGCATGTAGAAGCTGATGAAGTAGAAGACAGCAAAGCTGCTGCCACAGGGAGTCTCCCCTTCTGTGCTGTTGCTGGGCTCAGACTCTGGGGCACACTTCTTGCCTGGCATACAGGCCAGCATGATATCCTGCCAGGCTTCCCCGGTGGCACACCTAGACAAGAGAGGCGCGAGAATCCAACCTCAGCTGGCCACTCTCACCCATGCAGCCAAGGCTCCCTCGGCCCCACCTTCNAGGAGGAATCGAGCATTCGGTGTTCACTGGATGCTGATCATGTCCATTAAATATGGTAATATAAAGCAGTATTTTGAATGTTTTAAAACACACAGGAAGTTTTTGAAAACTTGTTCTTCTATCTACGTGAAGTTTTTAGATGCAGCCATGTAGACATATTTCAGCTGTAGATCATTTTCACTGCTCACAGGAGTACCCTCCATGAGGGCTTTAAAAACCCACTCTTGCTATGGATAGAGTGGGTTTTTCAGAAAGATTGGTTTTGCTGTCACAGTTAACACTGCAGTAGGCATGCAGGTCCATGTCTTGGGTGTCTGCTTAGGAATGGAACTACCAAGTGGAGATGCTCCTTGTCTTCATTTTTACCAGGTAGCATGTCTGGTTTACACTAGTGCCATCGGTGTCACTGCAGACACATCCGCTCTTGGAGTTAGTGAATTGTAAAGAATGCTCCTCAGAGGATGGTGTGGAATGATATTTCACTGATATTTCAGTTTGGCTTTTCTAGGTCAGCCTGGGCTACATGAGGTCCTATCTCCAAAAGAACTAACTAAATAAATAATAATAAAATATAATCAAAATAAATACCTTTCTTAAAAAATGGCTTTAAAATGTTTTAGTAGGTTGAGAGTTTTGATTTTGTCTCCTCTTGACTGCACGTTCACAGCTTTGCTCCTTGACTCATGGGTTATGTATCTTCTTGTTTATTCAGGAGTCCTTGGTATGTTCACATTAATTCCTTTGTTAGTTACATTCACTACAAATGTCTCATTCCAGATATAGCTTGTCTCTAGCTTAACTCATTTTAACTGTAACACATTCTGGCTCTAAACCCAGGTCCTCATGCCCTCAAGGCAGGGACTTTTACCCACTGAGCCATCTCTCCAGCCTATCCTTCTCATATTTTTGCACTGGATAGAACGTTCAACAAAATATTGACTAGAGAAAGTGCCAGCATACTATGTCTATTGTATTTACTAACTAGTTATCACAAGCTGGCCAGCATACTATGTCTATTGTATTTACTAACTAGTTATCACAAGCTGGCCAGCATACTATGTCTATTGTATTTACTAACTAGTTATCACAAGCNNGCCAGCATACTATGTCTNTTGTATTTACTAACTAGTTATNACAAGCNNGCNAGCATACTATGTCTGTTGTATTTACTAACTAGTTATTACAAGCTGGCCAGCATACTATGTCTATTGTATTTACTAATTAGTTATCACAAGTTGGCCCTTTTCTTGGTGGCTCTCCCACCTCACTGTTATAAAATTGATCTGCTTGCATTTTCTACCTGAACTAGCCTTTGTCTTTAGAAGGCAGTACCCCACATTGTAGTGTTCGTGACTTCTTGCTTCTCTTAAAAAAATCGGTAGTAGTTCATCTTCTGGGCTGAGTGGGGAGGTTCCCACCTCTTTCTATTTCTGAGAGCTGGGGATGACTTGGAATGATTTAGCCTCGATCATGGATGAAAACATAGCAGCGTGGGCCTGGTAAGGGCTGTGATTTTGACAACCTTTTCAATATCTATTGTAGCTAATGCTACTCATTTATTGAGAGCATTTCAGTGTTAACATTAGCACTGATCTGCACCTGGCAGGGAAGGCTGCCCCCTCTGATATGCCAGGACTAAAGGGCTGTGCTCACTTTGATTTATGTGAGTTAAGTGACAGTCCAGAAAACTACAGTCAGGGACATTTTTTTGAAAGAATAATTTGTTCTTTCAATTTGTAGTTTCTTGATTTATCAATGCTTTCACAGTTAATACTTGTTTTTTCTAAAAAAAAAAAAATACTATCAAGATCAATTCATTGCCTCTCAGATATTCTTGGATGTATGGTCTTCCACTGGAGCGAACATTTTCTTCTTAACAAAATTTTTATAATCCATATTTTCCTAGATAAAAGCGTGTCCTTCAGCTGGGCATGGTGGCACACACCTTTAATCCCAGCACTTTTGAGACAGAGACAGAGGCAGACAGATCTCTATGAGTCTGAGGCCAGGCTAGTTTACATAATGAATTCCAGGCCAGCCAGGAATAGACAGAGAGACCCTGACTTAAAATAATAATAATGATAATGATAATAATAATAATAATAATATATAATAATAAAGCACCAACTTCATTTAGAGTCCCAAAAAGATTGGCATACGTTTGTTCGTAGTACTTTCTGTTTTAGCTGTTGACCTTTGTCATTGCTTGCTTCTTTCTAAAGGTCTAATCTTATTTTGCAAACTCTCTTTTTGACTGGCTTTGGTCAGTAGTAGAAATAGATGGATGGTCTCAGGGAGAACAGCTCCATCACTTGGCTATTGATTCCTGGCTTCCCTGGCCTTATTTGTTTTCCAGTGCAGTTTGGCATCTTTTTTTGTTGTTGTTGTTTTTAGTACATTATTTCCCCTGGAGCAATAGGCCAGTGTCCATGTTGCAGGACACCTGAGGGAGGCAGGATTCAGAGTCCTGGGTGCTCTGGTCCTGTGTATCTTCACATTCTTTGTGGGCCTTTTCACAAAATATTGTAATAAAAGATAATCTTTAAGAGATTGGAATGTGGGCTGGAGAGATGGCTCAGCAGTTAAGAGCACTGGCTGCTCTTCCAGAGGTCCTGAGTTCAATTCTCAGCAACCATATGATGGCTTACAAACATCTGTAATGAGATCTGGTGCTCTCTTCTGGCCTGCAGGCAAACATGCAGGTAGAACACTGTATACATAATAAATAAATCTTTAAAAAAAAGAGAGAGAGAGATTGGAATGTCTGTATACCTTGCCAGCTTTGGGGGGGGGGGTCCGGGTAATGAGACAGTCAGGAATATCCTGCCTTTTTTCCCCCAAAGCAACCAAATGCTAAGATACAAGCAACCTGGAGTAGGATTTACATATACTTTTCTCCAGTGCACATTGTCCATAGTAACAGGAAGGCCCATTCTTCAGGGGAGGCAAACAACCCCGCTTCGGTATGCCAGTCTTACATTTACCCAGCGCACACAGCCCTCCCAGCCTTCACCTGGAGAGCCAGAGGCCACAGAAGTGGCCACATGCTTCTTGTAGGAGTCACAAAGTTTGTGTTTACTGCCTGCTTTAAAGAATTTCTGGCAGCTAGTGGCCAGAAATGTGTAGCTTCATTCTAAAGGAGCTGATCACCTCAGAGACGAGACAAAAATGAGGCATGAAATTCACTGACCATTCTAAAAATCATTTCCATACCCATAATTCTGCTACATTCCCATGCTTGGTGTTGTGCTTTTGTTTTATTAGTATTTATATTTAATAAATGCATATTTACTTATTGGTATTTTCAAAGAATCAACTTTTAAGGATTAAAAATCTAGTTTTGTTTTTTATTTTGGCAACTTACACTTTTATTTTCATGAGTGAACTCCTTCATCATTTGGGATTATTTTGATGTTCATTTGCCCATTTGTTTATCTCATATAATCCCCTAAACAAGGACACTTGGGCTTTCATTTTCTTTGGCATTGACCAGTCCTCTCATGCTGGTTCTTACTCCCATTGCTGAGAAGCTGTACTTTCAGCTCAAGTTGAGTAGCATGGCGTCTTAACATTTTACATGGGGAGATTTTAAAGGGGCTACTTCTGTGCATAATTTCTTATGTCCTCTTATAATTTCTAGCTTGCTGTATTAATGTTGGGGAAGCTTTAGAACTTGTTAAATTCTTTACGACTTAAATTGTGGCTATTTTGGGGGATGTTTCTGAGCGCTCAAAGATAATGTGTCTTTTTGCCATTTATTGAAAACAGGTCTATAAATGACACCTCTTAACTGTGTAATTTAGATGGTCTTTCACCTATGTCAAAATATTATTTTTTTATAAACTGTATATTCAGCCACTCACTGTAATGTGTTTATTTTCTCCTTGTGTCCTACTACTATATGTATTTCCAAACAGTATTGTTAAGCTTAAATTGTTTGTGATTATTATATATTATTGGTTGATTAAACCTTTTATCAGTATCAAATCCTCCTCTTTGTTTTGTTTAATGCTTTTTACCTGGAATTTTACTTCTACTGATGCTGCAACTGCCGCACACATGGCAAGCCCTGCTGGTGTTTCCACTTCCCGTCTCTGTATCTTCACTCTCTTTGGGTCATTTTGTTTGACTCTATCTATTACAAATATTCTAGAGTTAGAATTCTCCTTATTTTTTTTGTTTTTTGAGACAGGGTTTCTCCGTGTAACAGCCCTAGGTATATTGGAACTCGCTTTGTAGACCAGGCTGACCTCGAACTCACAGAGATCTGCCTGCTTCTGCCTCCCAAGTGCTGGGGCTAAAGGCATGTGTCACTGTGCCTGGCTAGAATTCTTAGCACTGTCATTAGACTCTCAATCTTTCAAAACTGATTATTCAATCATATTAATCGTATAAATTAATAGGTTTCACAGTGAAATTCCTGTGTACGTGTGCATCATGCCCGATCTTTATTTTTAAAGAATTTAAAAATTATTTTTGTGTGTGTGTCACAGCACAGGTGTGGTGGTCAAAGAATAATTTTCCCTTTCTACTTTGTGGGTCCTGGGGGATTAAACTCAGGTTGTCAGTCTTGCCAGCAAGCACCTTTACCCATTGAGGCATTTTGCTGGTCCTAATGCTTGGTTTTTAATAGAAAAATTTAACAAGCTTAATTTTTACTATCTTTGTTTGTATTACCTCTTCTCCTTTATTCTTTAAATTTTTTTCTTTAAGTACCACTTTTGCCCTCCTTTTGATAAACCATTGAAGTTTCCCCTGTCCAGTGTTTTATCTAGTGGTTTGCTTCCAGGTTGTGCTGGGAATCCAGTCCAGGGCCTTGTGTTTGTCAGACAAGCGCTGCCCCACTGACCTACAGTGCACTCTCCTCCCCCTGCTTTGGAATGTATACACTCAATTTCTATGTATCTAGTTGCTGACTTTCAATAGTTAACATCTATGTTTACAAGCTCTTTCCTCCTAGTCATATAGAGGAGTCACACAGTAAGTCTCATCTACTGAGATGGCCTCATGGTTTTTGCCCTTCATTCTGCTGATGTGCTGTGTCACACTTCCTGATTGCATGTGGAGAACCACGCTTGCACTCCAGGTTTAAATTCCGCCTGTACACAATGACTGATCCCTTCAGTGCACTGTTCAATTCGCTCTGCTAGTATTGTGTTGTGAATTCTGTTGTATTTATGTTAATTAAGGATATTTGTCTATAGCAGTGGTTCTCAACCTGTGAGTCATGACCCCTATGGGTTTGAATGACCCTTTCACAAAGGTCACCTAAGACCATCAGAAAACACAGATATTTACATTATGATTCATGACAGTAGCAAAATTACAGTTTTGAAGTAGCAATGAAAGTAATTTTGTGGTTGGGGTCACCACAGCATGAGGAACTGTATTAAAGGGTCACAGCATTAGGAAAGTTGAGAATCACTGGTCTACAGTTTCCTTTTCTTGTGGTGTCTTTGTACATCTGGTCTAAACACACAAAACAAAACAAAACAAAACAAACCAACGGCTTTGGAAGGATTTCCCTTTCTTCAACGTTTTGGAGGTTTTACACTTTGGAAACCTTTAAGTTTTTTTATTGTTGGCATTCTAAAAAGTTAGCATAAATAAAGTCAAGGATATTTGGAGATAAGACTGAGAGACGGTATTGCCATGTAACCCAAACTAGCTTTGAACTCATGATCCCCCTGCTCCAGCCTTCTGAGTTCTGAGTGTATAGGCACGAGGCACCATCCCTTGTTGGTTAAGGATTTTCCTGTTAACCTTTTCTGCACTTAGTAGGGCCATTTTAATCTGAAGGCTTACTTCTGGTTTGAAATTTTATTGGATCAGCCCATTGTTTTACTCTCTTCNTTTCTTCTGTTCGTGTCTGTAATTTCTATTATATAATAGGATTTTTCTATGTCTATTCTCTGTCTTAATCTTTATTTCATACTTGATTTTTCTTTGCACTTTGGTTATATAGTAAGATGAGCTGATATTGCTGCAAATCAATACATTTTTAGATGTATACTTCCTGCTATATGTCTTATCTAGTTAAAAAATATTTTAGAAAGGAAAATAAAAATATTTAACTTTTAAATTTTTTCTTCCTTCTTTGCTCTGTTAAGAAATGGCTGCTGTCACTGTTTCTTCTACTTTAACAAAAGTACTAGTCTTTAGTTACCCTAACAATGTGAGCTGCATTTCATTCAAAATTTTTGGATCTGTTCCCACCTTTTTCCTCTCTGTGTGCTCATTTATTTGTGACTTGAGCATGGCACAGACACCTCTCCTTCCTGATGTTGGCTTCCTCAAATATTTTGGGATTACTGTCAGTTGCTCTTTGTGACTGAGAACCCAGCTGATCACAGACCAAAGGCAAGATGGGCTGAGGGGCCTGGTGGATAGCTTCTCTCTGAGGGTAGGTTCCCTGGGAGGAAGCACTCTGCTGGGTCTTTCAGACTCCAAAGCCCTGGGGTGAGATGTCAAATGCTGCTGTCACAGTTTATGAGCATAGCAGAACTTCCCCAGAATGCAGGTGAGTCCCAGAGGGATCAGTTCAAGCAGTGGCCCAGGAGTGGTGACCCAGATCTCCCCTGTCCATTGTATCTGTTGACATTTGGATTGGAGAAGCTCCAGGCTGCTCTGACACCCTCCCTGGTCTCAAACTCTCTGGAAATGTGCTCTTCTTGTCTCAGTCTTCTGTGAACCGAACCTCATCTTTCCTCCATTTAGAAGTCAGTTCCCCAACACTTCCAGCTCACCTGTACCACTCTCGCATCTTCTTCTTCTCCATCTTTAACAGTGATATGGGTTTGTTCTTTGAAAAGGTATTTTCTGCCATTAACAACTTTAGTGGACAGTCTGAGGTCTGTGACCATCTCCTGCATTTACGTGTGGCATAAGCTTGCCGTTGTGAAATAGCAGATTTATACAATAAATAGCTTTGTGTTCTGATGGCGTGTGGTTTGGGAGGCAGTGATGTCAGGCTGATATTAAGGAGACTCATCATTTTGATAAATGCATTTTGAGCTGTAATAAACTTGGGTGTGGGATCAGGTTCTGTAGGAGATGGTGGAGGTGGCATCAGTTGACAGATTTCCCCCCCGCCCTCCATATGCTCTAGAAAAACCTCAAGGACCTGGAAAGCATTTGGCCCAGAGATGAGAGAAGTAGTCTCATTTATCAGCCTGGGACTAGCTGCAGGCTTAGAGTGGGACATCATGCAAAACAGGAAGGTGAGAAGATGGAGGCAGATAAGGGGTCCTGGTGGGCTAAGAGAACAAGAAGATGGTGGTGTAAGAGATGAACTCTGCACAGTGTAAGAAAACCACCTTCTCAGCCACACCTGTGGTGGCAGAGTTCCAAGAAGTACGGTGTCTAAAGGATGACTTGGTGAATAGATTGTAAGAGAAAGTAGACACATTACTCAAGGTCAGTGTGTTGAGGCTTGCCTATGCCTCAGTTCAGATGCCAAGCCACCACGCTTTTGGTATTTAACTTTGACCCCCTAATAGCTGGGGCAGGGGACTCCCAGAGGATGTGTGTGGTGCCTTGTGGCTGCACATGGAAAGTTGGTATCAATGACAATGTGACTTCCTGGGCAGGAAGGGAGAAGAGACCATTCTTTTCCTGCTTCCTTGGTTCTCCCACAGATGGGGTATCATCCTGTAAGTGTGTGTGTGCACCTACGTCATCAGAGAACCCACTTGAAGAGCAGTAACCCTGTAAGTGTGTGTGTGTGTGTGTGTGTGTGTGTGTGTGTGCACCTACGTCATCAGAGACCCACCTGAAGAGCAGTAACCTTGTGTGTGTGTGTGCACCTACGTCATCAGAGACCCACCTGAAGAGCAGTAACCCTGTAAGTGTGTGTGTGTGTGTGTGTGTGTGTGTGTGTGTGCACCTACGTCATCAGAGACCCACCTGAAGAGCAGTAGCACAGCCTGGGGGAACGTCTGGAAGTTGTTGTTCCGATTGATCTCTGTGGTGTCATTCAGGGCGATCTTCCCAAACACCTGAAGAAAGGAATTCAGGGACCAGAGAAAGACAGCATGCTCATATCCACACATTGTCTAACAGCCTCTCTGGGACTGTCTGACCAAGCAGTCTCTGACGTGACCCAGCAAACACCTGCTGTCCCCTGATCCCTGGACCCTACTTCCAGCATGGGACACTTTAGGAAGAAACGTGCCCTCAGCCCACAGGTAAGGTCTCCCACCCAGGGAAGGCTGGGACTGAAGGTGGTAAACGGATGCTGAGGTCAGGGTGCTCACTGTAGGACCAGGACNCACTGTCTTCTCGCCCTTGCATCTCCAGGTACCAAACACACAGTTGATTCTTGGATTTTGCAGTGATATGGAATGGGCAGCCCAGAGCTTGAACAAGCTTTATTCATTCCTGATGTCGGGGGTCTGCTTGTGTTTTCCCTGGCCCTCTGAACAAGGCTTCTCTGAGAAGCTGCCAATGCTATCTCCCTGTGTCTGATGTCAAGATAGATCTTTTTTCCTTTCAAGTTTTTCCCCCACCTCAGGAACTTTTAGGGATTTTATATAGGGAGCTGTGAAGGGAAGATCCTGGCTAGTGTACATGCTTGGCTGGGAAGGCACCACTGCCTCATAGAACCTGCACTCAGCTGGAGCCCTGAAGGGGAGGGAGGACTCTGGGTGAGGGAACAGAGAAAGTGCAGCAGGCCCCTGGGGGGCTCCTGAAAATGGCTGCGTGTTTGATGGGCAGCTCTTTCTCTTCTCTTCCTACCCCAAATCAGGCACATCAAATGTGAACAAAGCAGAGGATGCTGGTGGGACACACCCACTTTCTGCATCTTTCTGATGAGGCTGTTTTTTCCCCGAGGCCCACTGCTTAATTTATGAGTGTCTTCCCACTGCTGAACCCAAGCCCGGTACTGTAAGAAAGGAGAGATCCCTGTGCTGTCTCTTGCCCATGGCCTATATCCTATTGGGGAAGTTCAGGCTCTTTGGACATTGAGTGACAGGCAGGAACAAAAGGCGGAAGAGAGGAAGGAAGGGGGATGGGGTTGCAGTGCTGGGGGCTGGGAAGAGACCAAGGAGGCAGAGTTTCTCATACCTGCATCCCAATCACTGCATAGATAAAGAACAGCATCACGATCAGAAGGGCCACATAGGGCAGGGCCTAGAAGGAAGCACAGAGGGGCCTTGAGACCCAGGAGTACAGGCCAGCAGGACCCTTTCCCAGAAAGCATTGCATCCCCAGTTCCACAGCAGCTATTTGGCTTAGGAGGGAGGACTGAGCGCCAGGGAGAGAATCTGAGAGGTGGGCTCTGGCTTCCCATTTCAGCAGTCTGTCCGTCTGTCTGTCTGTCTATCTATCTATCTATCTATCTATCTATCTATCTATCTATCTATTATCTATCCATCCATCTGTCTGCTGGGGATGGAGCTGAGGGTCTCTACCACTGAGCCCCAGTTCCAGGTTATAGTTTGGTTTTAAAAGCACGCTTCAGAGTAATGGAGGCAGCATTGTATTGTTTACTGAGAACAATCAAGGAGCAGCCCTCCTCAGAATACAGTTATGTATTTGCATAAAGAAGGAAGGGGTGATGGAAATTACACAATAAGACCACTGTAGTCACCAGGGAAAGTGGGAAGGAGGCAGATGATGCCCCGTCTTTATCCAGTTACTTTTACAGAAATGAGCAGTCAGCACTATTGCCACGAAAACAGTTAATGAGGAGAAATGTAAAAAAACATCCTGGGCTCGCATTTTGTTCCCTCCACTTTCCAGCTCTGGGGCTTGGACATAGTACTTAACTTCTCTGGACCTGTTTCCTGATCTGAATGATAACACTTACACTTGGCAGGGGGCAATCTAAGGCTTGTAAAATACACGACACAATAGTGCATACATAATTAAGTTCCACATATTTTACACATTCAGTATATACCCTCAACAGAGCCAGGGCCACTTCTGAGGAGGCACTGTGGGTCTCAATACCTTTTGTGGGATCAGGGAAACCTGGCTTTCTGGCTTAGGAACGATGTTGCCCATGTACCACTAGATGGCACCAAGAACACACAATTTTTTACTGTATGGTGGCCTCTCTTGCTCCCTGATCAAGTCCCATTCTTCAAGGTCACCTCAGCCACTTTCATTACAAGGAAATGCTGGGCTATCTCAGGAGCCAAGGCAGGATCAGCCTCCCAACTTGATCCCATTAGGGCCATTCAAATCCTTAGACTCCTTCCTTCACCTTGACCTGGGAAGGGTCTTGGGGTGGGGGTGGGGGAGCCCCAGCTTCTCATTATGGGTCGAGAGGCCAGCAGCGTTAGGACACAGCTAGAAGAACACTAGATCTGTGTGCAGCTGGACTGGACCTCGAAGTCTTCCATCAGAGAGCTTTGGGTGGCACTGCCCACGGAGCTGTGAGTTTGGAAGGGGACTCCAAATAGGGCAGGGAGGTCACCACCACAGGACAACTGTCCTCTGGGTACAATCACAACTGTGAGTACATCTGGATGGAGACAGATTCCGTGCCCTATTTGAACTTGTGCTGTCCAGGGCAGGGAACACGAAGGCCTAGATGCAGGGTCTAGGGAAGTCTAAGAGTGGATGTGTGGGAAGAGAAGCTGGCTTTTGGGTGGTGTCTGGGAAGCAAAGTTGGGGATTTCTACAGACCGTTCCCAGGAGTCCAAGTGCCCTACTGGCTTCGTTTCTCATGAACCTGACACTTACAAAGCACTCCTCAGGACTGCTCCTACAATCCTTCTTTCTAGTAAATTCTTTGGAGTGTGTTGAGCCCTGGATTTTAGAACCACAGGTCTACTCGCATCCTCTGTCCATTCTGAACGAGGAAAGCCAGGTGCTATCACATTGCATCATACCCTCACACAGCCACTTAGAACAGCATGAGAGCCAGCTCTAGCCAGACCTGGGCCCTGTATGCCATGCTGGAGCTGTTTCTTTCCTGGTCTGCCCTTTATGAGTAACCCTAGCCAAAGTGACAGTGGAGCACTAGGACATTCCATTTCCTGGGGGCAGTGGAGGTTGTCTCCCTACCAGCTTTACAAGGGGGAGATGGCGTGGCTACCTGGAAGGATTTGATGAAGGTCCACAGCAGGGTCCGGATGCCTTCCCCACGGCTCAGCAGCTTCACCAGGCGCATGACCCGGAAGAGGCGGAAGAAGGTGATGGAGATACGGGAGTTCTCCTCTGCACTCTAGAACCCGTTGGCAATAGGGGGTGCAGTTAACACAGCAAGAAGGCAGGGCAGGAAGGGATCCTCTGAGAAACAGCCATTGGTTGAGAGGAGGCAGGCCAGGGTGGGGTCAGCTGCACTAGACTCGTCCCTTAGGCCCCAAGTCCCTGTTTCCGAGGTGGGAGGCCAGCACCTTCCTTTCCAGGTCGGCAGCCTGTTCCAAGGTGTCTGCTAAGACACAGCCCTGGGCCCACGGCCTTTTTTTCCTATCCTCCTCTTTCCCATAATTCCTAGTTCTTCAACTATTACAAGCTGTGGAATCTGGGCCTAGAGTCATTGCCCTAGAAGCTCCTGCCCTCCTGTGATGGGAGAAAGCAGCCCAGCNNCTCCTATCTCGTCAGTTGGGAGTTCAGCCTTGTGACTGAAACTCTGCTCTATCAAGAGGGTGGACGGTGATGCCTTCCCTTTCAGCTGTCTGAAATTGCCTCTGAGCATGCTTTGGCCACTCATCTTACTTCTCCCTCTTGCCACTCTCTACTCCCCATGGTCCTTCTCTAAATGGCTGCTAGGGAACGGTGGTAGTGGGCTGCTGTGTTATAATGGGGGAGCCATAGTCCCATGCCTCATGGCAGCCTCTGGAGTTGCTGCCTTTACATGGTCCTCAACACATGGCCTCAGAGGCTGTGACCTTTCCTAGAGGTCCACAGTCCAGAAGGACTGAGGGTGCCAGCAGGACAAGACAGGANAGCCATCCTGTAATTAAGTCCTAGAAGAGGCTGAGCCTGGTACATGACCACTATGGGGTGCCACTCAGGGCACCTGCTGCATGATCTTGGACAGAGAGAAAGAGACAGTGGCAGCATTGAGGTCAGGGGGAGCTGAGGTGGAGTTAGCATTCCTGGATTGCTAGGAATCTATGGCCAAAGGTTCACGACTGGCTTCTTAGTCTGGAGGAGGCTGAGNGTGTGGACACATGCCTAGCCAGGTCACTGGGGCACAAGTGTCACCTTTTGCCCCCATACCCGAGAACAAGAACTGACTATACCCTTGGCCCTCGTACTCATATGAGCAACTGGCTGTGTTCCAAAGCTCCAAGAGCTGCTGGGAGCCCGTCCATCTTCCCCAAAGCTAGTGCAGCCTACCCAGCCCTGATAGTGCAGCACCAGGAGAGAAAGGACCCTAGAATTTCCTGTTATGGCTCCCATCCCAGGCACCCCTTGAAGGAGGGGTCTTACGCTGTCTGCTCTCCTGTCCTGTCCCTTTAACTTGTCCTCTTNCCCTTCTTGGCAGTGTTTCTACATCAGGCCTTCTCTCACAGCACCAGGTCTGGAATATTCCTTAGCACTAAAGCCCTGGGGCTCCGTGAGCCCTTCAGTTCTTCCTCTACGGTCTTCTGGACCATCCCTAGGTCAGGATGCCTTTATCTCATTTCTATCTGGAGGGGTATGTGTATATGCAAGGGGCAACAGGCTGAAGTGTTGAGATATTCAACCTCCATGTCAATGCCCCCCTCCCCTACTGCCAAGGGAGGCAGGATAGTTTGGGGTAGGTTTTCCAGATCAGCCCCACCCTCCATACTGGGAGTAAAGAAAGCAAGCCAGAGGGTTCTGGTTTTCAGACCCTCCAGATACNACAACAGTCAAAATATTTCTTATATTTTAAAATTGGAGCTACCTCAGTTGCTATTAAGACTAGCCTTGCNAGAGAGTGGACAGACTCACAGGTATGGGGAACTTCTAAAACGGGCAATGTGGGCTCCTGGTCCTACCCAGGAAGTCTTTGGCTCTCTTAACCTCTGCGTCTGTTTGCCTCTCTAAGTTCTATTTTCTGTCCTTAGAAGGAGGTTTGCTCCTCAGAGGAGTATACAGAGAGCTCAGAGCTTTTTACTACCTGTCAGTTTTACCATATTCAAGAAAGGGAAAAAAAATACCCACAGCAAAACAACAGAACAAGCTTAAGTGGGGACTTCACCTGTGGGTGTCAAGCATTTGTGAAGCTGGTGTCACTGGGACATCTAGGTCTGATGAGTTAAAACAAAACAAAACAAAAATTTCCTAGGCAGTCTTTTGGCCAGCATGGGCTTCGATGGGGATCACCACTACACCTCTCAATCTGCCATGAGGATCACCACTACACCTCTCAATTTTCGATGGGGATCACCACTACACCTCTCAATCTGTTATTACGGGGTTTGGGGGTCATTAGCCTGGTTTGAAGGGTGTGATGGAGCTCTTAGGGGAAGCTATTCCAAGGAGCTNCAAGGTCATATGGTGAGGCATGTCTACCATTCAGACANAAGAAATGTACTCTCCTCCATCAGGAGTGGTCCCNTTGGTTTGTTTTCCTGCTTCCCACATGTCACAGAAAAGGGGCTCTAGTGCCAATGTAATGGACCTGAGGAACTTGGAAAGATGTAAGACCAAGGCTTAGGGTTACAGTAGAGAGACTAGTGGGCCAACCCTGTGCCATAGCAAATCCCAGCTTGTGCCTCTCACACAGCCTTCCACACAAAGCCCAGGGGAGGCTGGTAGTTACAGAGTCGATTAGAACTGCCTTCCCTTCTACTGAACCTCGCCCCCACTTTTGTCTTTTCCCTGGAGCCCCCATCACAGTTCTCAAAAGCATCCTTCACGAATTCCCACATTAGATGAAACACAGAGTCCTCGGGATGTTTAACAGGAAATAGCATGGGTCCAGTTCTCTCCCAGTGGATCACGGTGACTCANCACCCAAAGGAAGCTTGGGGAAGTAGAGGAACACCACTGTACACACACCCTTGCACAGCTCGCGTGAGCACAGGCAGGTAAGGCACACAATGGACATGGTGGCCACATGCAATGGGAGCTGGGCTGGGCTCCCAGGGCTCTGGAAGTTGGGGTGGATAAGAAGTGGTGGCTAGAGGGGGCCACAGAAGCCGGGGAATGTGGTCTGGAGGGTTGTTCTTACCATAGAGGGAGAGCATTGGGTATGTTCAGCTGGCTTTAAAGAAAGGCAGACAGAGATAAGCTGTAATGAGTCTCCAACGAAGAGCCTGGTATTCTAGGTCTTGGCTAACAGAGGAACACCACAGTGGTAGGAGAGGGCATAAGGAAACAAGTGAAAGAAATACACAAGCGTGGGCCTGGCAGGGTGAGGGACACCAGTGAGAACACGGGCTGTGTGTCAGTAGGCCACATGACCAACAAGGACCCGCAAGATTCTCNTATCCTAGTCAGTGACCACCTCTGGCTATGAGTGAAAAAACTCAGCCCCAATACAGAGGAGGAAGCGAGCTTTTCCAGATTTGTGGGTGGAGCTCAGTTTTTGTTTATTTCTTTTCAGTTAGTCTGTTTCAAGCTAACCTTTTAGGACTTCCACTTTTTACACTCNAGTCTTCTCTATGAAGTAAGTGCTGGCCAAAGGACAAAGCCTGGTTCACGTGTGCCCATCACTGACCACACACACACAGTTAGGCAAAAGAGTTCCAGGGTGACAGCCCCTCAGATTAGAGAAGGCTGAACTCTAATTATGACCAAAAAATGATCTAAGGAGGTAGCNCTCAACCCTCTCAAGAAGGAGCTTTCTCTACAAGATAAGTCTCAGGCTGGGCATGGCCATGCTGAGAGCTCAGTTCAGAGTAGCGATGTGGGGGTCCTTGGCCATTGACACAGGGATAGGGTGAACTTTTTATTCCCGAAGGCCTTGTACACAATTTAGGATAGCATCAATAGTGCCCTAACAAGTTGTTTTCTGGGGTCAGACTGCTGAACTTGTTTGGGGGCAGGAGCTCATAGGAGCACCTCAAGGCCCCTCCTTTCCCAGTTTCCCTAGTAATTTTTCTGGGGAAATAGCCCAACCCTGGGTTCTAGCAGTCAGCCCTGACTGATCTTACCCATTGGGGCTGTAGCCTAGGCCTTCACTGTCTACTTTCAGATGTTGCCCCTGGTTTGTTTTGAAGGTACAGACAAGGACCCATGTAATGGGATTTTTGAAGGCAAGATAATATGTAATAATTAGATATTTTCTTGAAGTCTGAAAATAACTTCTTGGTAACATAGTTCTTAGCAATCAATTTTTAAAAAAATTTCCCATAGAGAGTTGGTTTTGATGGTCTTGGGGATAGTAGAGAGTCTTGGGGAGGAGGATGGAAGGACTTTCTCTAGTCATTTCTAGAACACACTCTGTGTCTGTGTGGATTGCCAGCTGTCCGGCCAGTCTACATGTCTAGAGGGGATGGGCCAGTAGGATTTGGCTACTGGGTTGATAGGAAACACAGAAACAGATGAAACAGACATACACACTCACACACACAGGACATTTCTTGTCCAAGCACCTAAGCCCCTCTTCCACCAGCAGGAGGCAGATGCCATGCTGGTCAAGCCTATGTCTCCCGGTGTATCATGTTTCCCCCCCACCCCCACCCCTGGTTGGTCCAGGGCTTTTCCCACGGAGTGCTCGATAAAAGAGTTCCATGTCTCTGGCGACTCAGCAGTGGAATGGGAGAGCCACATGGAAGCGATCTGCTCTGTAGACATGTCAGGGGCTCTGAAGTGAGCTTGTTCTGGGTTTCTGCTTTGATTTGAGGAACACCCTAATATCATCACAGCTACCCATCACTTTCAAGGACCTTGGGTCAGTCCTTAAAGGACTTCTGGACCAATCTCATCCTAAATAAGACCAAAATTGAGGCAATTTAGAAAATTCACCAGCTCAGCTGGCTCCACTAAACCAGCCTCTAGCTATTACAAAGGAATAAAATAGTTTATTTCACCACTTGAACACTGGGGATCCCTCACTGGAGGGCTTTAAAGATTCATTTGCCATGGCCATCTTCCCTCCTGATGCTATCTGACTTGGCCTTTTGTTGCTTGGATTAAGATATCATCTATTTAAATTACATTTTACCTCAAAATTTAGGCTTAGGTCTGATTACTTCTTTGGTATTTTATTGTTTTAATATCATGCCCTAGCTTGGTAGTCTTTAGGTCAAGTCTTCACAGCAGGAGACAAGATTTCAGAGCAACTTGGGGATGAGCTCTCTGAGATCTGTGTCTTAGGCTCCCCAGCTCAGGTAATGACAACTTTGCAAAAAAGATAAGGAACTCTGGGGCAACTTTTCTTGAGCCTTAAGGCCACACTACCCAGAAAGCTTTTGTTTGGCTAGAGTAGTGTCTCCCTAGCATCCCCAACACACTGTGCTCACATGGTCTCAGAAACAACCAATCACAACAGAGTCAGGATGCAATCATGGACTAAGTTCTGTGTGGGAAGAGGCCTAGGCAGGCCCGACGGTGATCCCTAGACAACCTCATGTGATCATCCAGGTCTTCAGTACCCTCCTAGCTGCAAGTGAAAAAGTAGGGAGCCTGGAACCATTGACATTGGATCCATGGTGCCCTACGCTAAGCACTTTAAGCCTATAGTCATGTCTGTCTTGTTTGCTACTTTTTGAGTTCCTCCTATCTGTAGGGGTAGGCAGCAGTCTCCATGCCCAGCCTTTTCTCCATTGTAGGAAGGAACTGGAGCCAGGGAAGGAGCTGACAGACTTCATTTTCAGGAGCCAGTAAGGAACAACTGATAACTGGAAGCTGTGCCTGTGGGTCTGTGGTGGAAAGATGCTGAGGGGGGGACTCTGCGAGGTCCCCCACAATGCTCTGTGTGAGCATTCCAGGAGTATCCAGCATCCATCCCTTGGATGAGCATCAGCACCGAGAAGCTGATAAGCAGGTCTGTATAGGTCAGTTGCAGAAAGTACCAGATGAGGGCCCATGAGTGGCAGAAGCCACCAATCCCTACTTTCAATGATGCTATGCTGACTGACACCATCTCAATGCATGGCTCTTTGGGAGTGTAAGAGTTGATGGATATCAACTTGAATCATAGACTTGTCACCAGTTAGCTATAAGACTCTGGACAGATTGCTTGTGTAGGGAAAATGGGCTGGCTAAAGAAACTCACCCTGACCCTGGAGCTCTGACCAGGGAAAGAAACACAGCCTGAGTTTGGGACCTGAGCCAGGAAAATGAACACTTTATCCCCAAACCCAGAACTAAGGGAACATGCCCTGACTCTGAAACCAGTACCACAGTAACGCTCTTGGTCCCTAGAATCAGAGTCAGTGAAAGATATGTGCCCTAGCCTTAGAATTAGTGTCCACAAGCTAAGTATGGCCAGTGAAAGAAACACAATTTGGCCCTCACATCAGGGCCATCTTTGTCCCTAGCCCACAGAACTGACCAATCTCAGGGCAGGAAAAAAACTAGCCAATCCCTGTTGACTCCGCCCCCTGGCCATCCTATATAAAGGGCCCTGCCTGGGCAGTTCTGAGCTGTTCTCTCCACCCTGGTAGTCCAGCAACTCTCCTGGACTCCTCCTTCCCAAATAAATCTCTTTCTCAAAAGAGTTTTGGGTGTGAAGACCTTCATTCACTGGACAGAAGATCTTTGCTGGGACATCCTTTAGTGGATTGAGCAAAGAGGAGCTGAACAGAAGATCTTTGCTGGGACGTCCCACAGTGGACTGAGCAAAGGAGAGCTGAGTAACACTTAAGCCTGAGAAGCAGAGCTCTGCTAGGAAGCCCCCTTAGGTGGGGGCTGAGCAAAGCTCAGCTGTAGCGGCTTTCCAGGAGAGAAGCAGGATTGCTGTATCCTGCAGGGAGACCATCCCCCACACACCAGGTATAGCCTGACTCTCTGAACAGTCAGGATATCCTTCTCTGGAGAGCTGACCTGGAAGCTCTAGGCCTAACTCTCCCCGAGCAGTCAGAATAACTTCCCCTCCAGGGCTGGGCTGACTCTTTGCAGCCCCAGCCGTCAGAGCCCACTGAGTTGCAACAAAGTGCCTATAGCTTGCCTTGCCTGTGCCTAGATTTCACATGTGCAGGGGATCCCTCCAGTCTTGATTCAATCATGAGTCATGTAGTTGTCCTGATGACCAACACAGCCAAGGACTAGATCTCATGTCCCTTTTTCCTTTTCCTCCTAACTAGCCAAGGTCACAGAAAATGACATCAAGCCTTAGTTTATTTTCCTGCTCTGGTCATTTCTGTGGTCCAACACATTGCATCTAGTAACTCTTCTGTATTGCTTCCACTTAACTTGCCTAGAATCCCTCAAGGGTTGGTGTTATTTCCCTGATACTATTCGAGCTCTCCCTGGGGTGGTCTTGTCCCTGTCTCTGCATAGTCCCCACATAAGCCACACCAGAGTCCAGACAGAGCTGAGTATACTGAGGACCTGGGAGCCCTAAAAAAGCACCAAGGAACTCTTATCTCACCGTACTGGAATCACAGAGGCCAGGAGCTCAAGAGACTCTCAGCTCCCCTCATCCAACTCCCATCACCTTTCAAATAAATTGAGGCCCAGGGACCCGGACAAATTGCTGTAAGGCACCTGGTTCCTGGGGCCTAGGCAGGAAAAATAATCATGGCTCTCTAATGTACAATTTGAAAATGGTTCTCCACACCCGTAATGTAAGAAATGAGGTCTTCTAGCACTTTCTATTGCTTAAAATCCTTTCAGAGGCATCAGGAGAAAGTGCACAGAAAGGCTGGGTCACAGCTCCACACTGATTCCCATTTGGGATATCAGGGAGCACTCTAGGGGGATGCTATCAGAACTTCCATGGACAACCACGGAACACTTCTAGAAGGTGTGACTTCATACTCCAGGACTTGAGAAGATGCAAGGCTCCACCAGAGTGGAGTAACACCACACTTTGACAGGGCTTACAAAGGAAGAGCAGGGCAGATTTAGACACGGTGATGCACTGGGGAGTAGGGCAGAGGCCTGGGTCTGAGACGACCTTACAAGGCAGAGTAGGGGCTTAGAGTGGTACTTGGAAACAGTTCTCTCTGGTCATGTGGCTGTTGATGGCCTACACTTTCTCTGATGGCTGCACCTGCTGGTCATCTCCACGAGTCTCATTAACAACAGCTGGACAAAGAGGCACTCCTGGTGTGTAGGGGCTGTAAGTTATGGGCATACCAAGGAGATGGTCTAGTTAGAGGCAGGGGTTTTGATGTGGTTTGCTTGGATGCTATAGATTTTACTTCATAGATCTTTACAGTTGACATAGGGCTTTTAAATAGGTGCTGTTATATGAGCAAACATCTATACACACAAATTTTATACAGGGAACTGTGTATTTGCTTTGTCTCTGTTTTCACTGAAAACAGAAATAGAGATGTTATGGCAGGGTGAGAGCTATGGCTTTTGCCAGCAGTTCAAGAACCCTGGAGGAACTCCTGGGGCTCCAATGGGTCTTCTGCCATCATGGGAAGCAGTCCTTCCCTGTGTTCTCCTCCTGCAGATCTCTACACTGATTCCTGTACCAGTCTGCACTNCTGTCTGCATAAGGATGGCAGAGTCCNTGCCTCAGTCTTTCCTTTTACNGCTCTCCCCACAGGACCCTGAGGGCAGCACAGTGCATGACATCTGTGCTAACCAGAGAGTCTGCTCTGTAAGTTCTGAGACTTAAATAACAACAGGACTATAACTTAGGGTTCACACAGATTGCATGCTGGGAATCTACTCAGAAAGGAAGCTAGCAGCAGTTGTGGAAGACTGATTTTGTTTTTAATTATCTGAGGGTTTACTGGAAGGAGTCAAGCCTAAGGGTTTACATGAATGCATACACACACACACACACACACACACACACACACACACACATACACCATACATGAACACACACACACACACACTGAGACAAAGACAAACTCAAGTTCTCAGAGACAGAGGGGCAATTGAGGCTAGAGCTATAGGATAAGCAAGGGTATAGACAAGGGGACAAAAGAAGGGATGTATGGAGAATGTAAGCTCCTCCTTCCTAAACCCTGTGGCTACNCAGAGGAGAATCAAACCAATAAAAGAACATGTCAGGTCGATGTCTTGGAAATGGGCCGGGGTGCATGGAGGTAGTGGGATGTGGGGAGGACAGCAAGAGAATTCCAAACATCTAAGATCAAGTCCCAGAGTCAGGTGCTCTGTGCTGCTATTCAATGGTTTCTATCCATCAAAGGTTTGTGCAAACATTATCAAGTCTCTTACTTATGGAAAAATAATGACAAAAACTAAATAATACATGTTAAGGACTAGCAGCAAGAG
>LZPO01017570.1:0-10657 GCA_001675575.1 Neotoma lepida | reverse complement strand
AACAGAGACAAGGGAAGACTTGATGCCATGGAATGGAGATGACAGAAACACCCAGGAATCACAGGAATATTGTGAAAAGCAAGAGACAGGGACAGTGTTGATGAAAAAGGTGGGAAAAGGGGAGACTGCAGGATGGGGAGACATAGAACACACAGATGTTAGGAAATAGGGGTACTGAGAACAGGGAAAATGCAAAAAGGAAAGAGGGAAAAGGAGGGAAAGGAAGAGCAAGAGGAGGAAGAGGCTGGGAGTGGGGCTGGATGTGAAGTACCCAAAGATGGGTGNCAGAACTCGGGACTGACCACACAGTTCTGACAGGGAAAAGCAACATCAGTCAACAGGAAGAGAGGGAGTGTCCAAACCCTCCTTGCAGAGCAGGGTCTACAAAGAGAGCAACAAAAGATGGCTTATACCCAATCTAGGGCATGGGGTCCCAAGAGAGTAGGGTTCCTGGTTTGGGGGAGCAAATATCTGAAGAAAGATGTGAGGCCTGAGGCCGAGCAGGGCAGGCTGTGAGTTGGTATGAGGGGACAGGCATAATGGAAGGCTAAACCTAGTTCCTAGAAGGAATGATTTTTCTGGGTCCTGGGTTGTGGATCCGAGAGATGGTGAATTGGGGAGAGGTGCTGAATCCAGCCAGAAACAGCAGTGACTGTGGCAAAGCCTCATTATGTCTGTGAAGAGATGATATTATGGAATATCATGGAATCAATGGTTAAGTGACACCAAGCAGAGATAATATAAATTGTATTACATTAGGGTGCCACTTAGATATAACTAATCATGGAGATTAGTGGCATCTAGTGGAGAAGGCACAACAGAGCACACAGCTGCTCATGGCCTACAGCCTGAGAGGCAATGAGGATTTCTGCTTTCCCGTCAGGCCCATCCTGTGGTCTGCTAATTCAGAAGCTCTGGACAGCTTCCCACAGAAAGCTGGTTACTGTAGGACAATGGGCAAGGGCAGGCCAGGATTGGGTCTTTGCCCTGAAGATGCCCTCACTGGGATGGTGATGTGATACTCTCAGGATGGCTGGATTGGAATATAGACCTGGGAATGCGTGCTTTTCATAGACACCTTCTGCTCTGGAGTTCCATTGCAACAAATTGAAGGCATTCTTCATTTATCTCATTAACATACAATGAGAGCTAGTAGGAGCATAGAAATATGCAAGGCTGGAGTCCATAGACCTGAATCTAACCCCTAAAGTTGGTGGTCTGCCCCCCCGAAGCAGATAGAATTGGGGGCTATGGGCTAAGCTCCTTTTGGGGTCTCAGGAGCTTTTTCTGCCTTAGTTGGGCCTGGGTAGACTGGAGGATCCCATAGCTGCTTCTCCCTACTCACATTAGAATAAATGAACAGATTTATGCAAAAGACTTCTGCTAGAGCAGGGTGCCGGAGGCTGGTACCCTGGAACCAGGCACTGCAAACACCTTCAGGTTTGAGCGCACACGGCCCTACAGTCCAAGGGATAAGAAGACGCNGCAGCCATGGGAGTGGTGTGACGAGGAAGAGCAGGCTGCCCTTTCTGAGAGGGAGAGCTTCGTCCTGCTGCAGCTCTCTATACAGTGTGATGGAACGGGCTCTGGGGAAGCTTCCAAAACCCAGCCAAGGCAAGCTCCTTCCTGCCTAATATCCTTCATCAGCCCCCACCGCCCACCTATCACCCCTTGGGTCGCAGGCCCCATGTCTGCCNGATTTCACAGGTATGATTTAACCGAGGTCATTTGATTCCGCCATCTGCACCCCCTTTGTAATAAGACACAAATGAAATGGTGGGCCACTTTCACTCTCAGAGATGAGTCTTGGGAGCTGTGGCCAGCTATCTAGTCTCTCTGTGCCTCGNCTTCCTTATGTGGGGCGTGGCAATAATAACTGCGCATGCCTCTGTGGGTATGTGAATTTTGTGCGACACCATGCACGGGAAGTACCGCCAAGGTCTGGTTCTGAGGAAGTGCTCGATGCCCACTGTTGCTGTCATTATTGCCTCACTTCCTGGTGTCTCCTGCATCACAGAAGGCCCTTCCTGGCCAGGAGGATCCGACGGTCTGTGGCCATCCAGTCAGGGCCACTGTTTTGTGTGGGTTGAGTTCATACCTTAGCACCTTCTGGGCTTGGGAATCCCTTTCTGTGTGTTCAGTTTCTTTTCCAGTGGCAGGATCAGAGACAGGGAACCACAGTGTACTTTCCCACTGGGCTTTTACACAGTGTGAATACATTCCCACATTAAATAATTAAATGTAATAGCTAATACTTGCCTTCCCACACTAAGGCTTTATGTAAGTCATATAATTATTTTTTATCATTCATGGTAAAAGTACCATGCAGGAAGGAAACCTGTCACAATGTTGCAACAATATGCAAGTCTCTGAGTACAAGAGCTGTGGCGAGGAGGCCCCTCCAGAGGAGCCCATTTGTGCCTGTCTGCTGGGCACTGTGCACATCAGGTGTCCGTGGGCACACCATAAATAAACAATAATCAGGGGAATGCCTGCTTACCAATCAGCTGCTAAAAAGCAAGCAGGGGCTGGCTGTACACCCACAGGTCCCTGGGCTCTCCTAATGAGGTCAGAGGAGTGGAAGGGTGGTAGCATGTCATACCCAGTGTCCTCCCTCCCCCCATCCTCCACTTTTCTATTTCTTTAAGTGACATGTGTGGTGAGTCTGTGGGCCCATGGGTTCCACTGACAGCGAAAGACACTGTGACTCTTAGTAGCTAGGGTGAACAGATTTCAAACTAAATTCAGTTAAGAGTCAAGTCCTACCTTGCTTTATGCTACACACATTGGCCTCCAGGGGGCACTGTGGAGCTGGGTAGAGCTACAGAATGGGTCCTGGAAGCCAAAGTCAGCTTTTTGGATTTAGTGGGTAGGAACAGGGACATCAAATGTCCTGCTGAGTGGGACAGCTGGGCCTTAAGGGTGATGTAGCCACAGGACTTTTGAGAGACATGTGTGTAGGTACTGTGCAGGAATAAAACTGGCCTGTTGCAGCTTCAGTTTTTATTCTGAGGTCCCATATTTGCTCTTCTGCTGTCTTCAACTTCTGTGAGGACTGAATCTTTTACCATACACAACCTTTTTCACTTACATTATGGTTAAGAAATTCTGTATTTTCAACATTTTATGTATAGGCNTGAATGTTTGGGAATTAAAAAGACATTACAGAATATTTATCACAAAATGGGGGCTTGTTGGTCTAGAAAGCATTCAAGACCATTAGCCTAAAAATGATGGCTAAGTTTCCACACAAGTTTTAAGAGAAAATAGTTTTACTTACTCCTGAAGTTGTTTAAATTGAATTTTCTAGATCAGTGCGACTTTGAAGAAATACGGTCCTCTGCACTACTCACAGAGGGGGGCTAGTACATCTGGGGTCCCCTCCTGTACCCCTGGACAAGCAGGACAGCCTCCAGGCTCTTTGTTCATCCTCCTTTCCTCTCTGCGGCTGGCTTCACCCACACAGCGCTTTAGCCAGAGAAACACTGGATCTCCTGTTCTGGCCATCCCAGCTCTTAGCCTCCAGANCCCCATCTACTTCTTCCCTTCTCCTCAGCACTCCACCTGTTAGCTCATCATCCACAGTCGGGGATGAGGAGGCTCCAGGACAGCTCTCTCAGAACTTCTACTTAGGAAGGCCATATGTAGTACTGGCTCCTAAAATAGATCTCTTGCCCAGACTGCTTGTTCCAGATTTTAACAGCTTTAAAAACCCAATACCTCTCCAGATCCCCTTCAGGCTGGCTTCTCCCTACTCTCTTCAATTTCAATGACCCGCAGCACCAGTCCATTCCCTGAGGGACAGGCAGGAAACTTGGAACCTTCTTTCGTTCCTTGTCTTCATCCTGACAGATGATTCACCATCAGACAATGTTAGCACAATGCNGACACCACTCACACACCTGTTTCCAGTAGGCTCTGGCAGACAGCTTATCCTCCGAGCCGACACCAGGCTATTCCTTACTAAGGAACCAACACACTAGTCCCAAAGACCCCTGCTCGGTGCTTCAGGGGCTTTCCAGAAGACAGCAGCCCCCACAGGAATCCTCTAGTCATGGAGAGTACAGTGAGTTTCAGTCCTACTGAGACCCTAATGAAACAGAGAGGTTAAAATCCTCCCANTAGGGACTCCTGATGTCCTAGACCTACTGTGCTGAGAGGAGTGTGCAGCCCCAGTTTTTTTATATGAACAAAGTATGGATTTTGGGAGTTGGGCAGTTGGATTCAAGGCAGAGATTTTCTTGAGTAAACGTATTTTACATTGAGTAGTGAGGAAAACAGATATGGATGAAAAGAGTACAAGCATCAATCACTGTAGAGACAATGGAAGAAAGAGAGCCAAACTGATAGATCAACCCATCAGATATGAAGAGGATATGGCAAGGAAAACTAAATCAGGGACACCTCCAGATGAGACACCCTTGACTATGGATAATGCCAATTGCTATGGTTTGGATGTTAAGTGTCCATCAAAGGACCATGTGTTAAAAGCTTGCTCCCCGCTAGAGTGGTGCTACTGGGGGAAGGTGTGAACTTTCAGAAAATGGAGCCTAGTGGAAGGAAGAAGGAAGGAAGGAAGGAAGGAAGGAAGGAAGGAAGGAAGGAAGGAAGGAAGGAAGGAGAGAGAAGGGGAAGGGAAGGGAAGGGAAAGGAAGGGAGGCCACTGAGGGCCCCCTTGTTGAGTGGGATTCCAGCCTGGGATTCCACTCTTTTTCTGATGCCTGGTTACAGATGTGACTGAATTGCTCCTATACACAACCCTGCTATGACGTGCCACCACCTACCACTCTTCTTGGAATGTGCTGATAGAAGCATCTTGCACTCCAACCTTCAAAACTATGTTAGTTGCTGCGGGCATTTTATAATTATAATGCCAGGATGACTACCACATCCACCTTCTACATTCTTGCTAACTGTCCTTTCACAGGGAACTCATACCATACGTGAGGAATTGGTGAAAATGAAAGTCCAGAAGCCATTGGTATTCCAGGTCTGATAGAAGCTACTCCATTGTTCTTGGGCAAACTCTAGGTAGATATTTCTACCAGAGTTATGAGGGTTACTGCCTGGTATTCTGCCTGAAAATTTAAGGGCACATTTTCTAGTCTGTTTATCAGTGAAGAATACAGCTAATGAGGGTGTAGAGGTCCAGGCTCTCCTGCAACTTCTTCTCAATTAACTAGTCGCCTGTCCTTGGTCACTCACACTAATAGTCTTCACTTTCCTACTGTCTGGGGTCCCTTTTGAGGAATTAATAGAGGAGATCCCTTGTCATCTTCTGAAGTCAAAGACTGACCCTTAATATGTGAGATACCTCTCTTCTGTACCCAGGAAAAGTTTTCATATTTTACCCTGTCTTCTCATTATAGAAAACCAGGTATTGAGGAAAATAGGAAACCCTTTATGGTTTAGGCCATCCCAATTGGTTATGTCTTATGAATTGGTTTGTTTTTCATCTGTAGGATATACCAAATGTGTGTTTCAGGCCAAGGCCNCTGAAGATGTCAATCTCNTGGGCTTCTCAGGGCAGGTGGCTTGATGCTAGAGAGCCATGATTCAGAAAGTTCATGGCAGGCTCTGGAACATATCTAAGTCCACTGTGGGATGATTGAAGACTAAATATTTAAGCCATGTGTTTTGTGACACGAGGTGAAAGTGATGACAGCTTTCTGAGAGGTTGAAAACTGAGGGTGAAGCCCAGCAATCCTGCCCTCCTGGCCTGGCTCAGGATGCTAGAGGTGATGCTTCTGTATTCTAAGGCATGGAAAGTGGAATAGGGCAACACGTAGGTGGCAGTGCTTGTGGGCCCCATAGAGGTAACCACAATGACTTGACGGTCTTTTCCAGGCCAGGACACAAATTATCCCTCAATGGGTCTGAACTTGGAAAGAAATATGACCAAGAACACATTTCCTTCTTGGAGGTAGGGAAACACCATTCTTATGGTTGTACCAAATGAAGCTCATTGGGAGTCTTTGAAAAGTATTCAAGATCTCTAGGTGTCCTGTGGTTGAAAGGAAGAAGCAGCATTTATGAATACTGTATGGACTATCTCTAAGTGACCCAAAGGCTGTCTTTGCTCTTTCTGAAAAGTTTCCAGCAGAGCCTTTGCCAAGGAAGCACACAGTGAACAGCTCCATGTCGCAGAGAACACACCAGCTCTTTCCCTTAACAATTGTGTAGCTGATTCTGGGTACGTTGTCAAAATTTAAACATGATACAGCTGGAGAGCTGTCTTTTTGTCCCCTGCTGTTCTGTGTTGCATCTGGTAAAGCTGGTGAAGGAGGGCAGAGGAAGCTTGGAAAACTGGTTAATGCTTCAAGTCTCTAAGTGTGATTCTCCAGCCATGTCCTTTTCATCACTCTCTAAGCAATGCTGGCGCTGCCACAGTAGCTACTGAGGTGTTGTTATAGCTGCCTCTGAATTAGTCAGTCACCGGCCAGTGAATATCAGAGATTCTGGCCATCTGTGAAGGTCAAGGACTGTGTGCACTACTTCTACTAGCCTGCTCTGGTATCACCTGGGACAATGGGCAAGGCTGGTGAGGGAGAGTGACAAGCAGTCAGCTTTGTCAGCTCCGCTTCAGACACTGCTAGACCCTTCTTTTTGATGAGGTGCTGTCTNCAAGAAGTGACCTAGGGACATCTGCAGGCAACTGTTCTTCCTGTGCTGGCAGACAAAGGGAGCAATGTCTCTGAGCATGTGTCCCTGGCTTGGAGTGCTGGGCCCTAAGCAAACACAGCTCAGGCTGCACTTCTCACAATCATTTGTTCTGCATGACACATGAAATGGAGAGGGGTGGATCAGGGACCTTCCTAGATCTGGGGGGCTGGGCCAGGAGAAGTTTGGCTTGCCAGGTTGTGGGAAATGGGAGGAGAAGGGTTGTGGCTTAGCTCGTGGAAAGACCACAGCTCAGCTCATGGAGGAAGCTACTTCCTGTTNATCCCAGTCATGGACAAGACTACGAGGTCAAGTTACATTTCAAGGAGTTGGCCTGGTTCACCTCTTGGCCAGTGTAGCTTTTAGAGCACTCTTCAGGGAAGGGATGGCCTTTCACTGGCAAGTTCTCCCTTCNCATCACTTGTCCTGTGGACACATACCCACCCACATCCCGTCAAACAGCTTTTTCTTAGAGGCCTACCTTGGGTTTGAAGGCAATGAGCTTCAGGATCATCTCCACTGTGAAGAGGCCAGTGAAAAGCATGTTGAGTATATTCATGGCAATTTTGAAGAGGCAGCTCTGGCCATAATGCTAAGTGGAGGGAAGGAGACCATGAACATGAGGCTGAGGTCCTCCGGCTCTTTATCACCTTTGTCCAGCCCCCATGTCTACAGAGATCTTCCTTGAGCCCTCCTCAGAAGGCTGCCCACCATGCCTTGGGCAGGCAGGTGGACTCTGGAGACACTGCAAACTCTTGCCTTTCCTATCATCTCTGATAACTGGGGTGGCAGAGATCTGAGTTCCTGATGACTGGGAATGATGACTTCGGGATGTTTCTGGTACTTGAGAGTCCTGGCACAAACTGACTTCCCTGTAGGCAGGGGTGTTTTATCCACCTCTAGACCCCATGCCTTACGATGATGACTCCAGGCTTACTCTCTTGGTTCTCCACCTCCTCCATTCTGTTATCAATCCAGGGCCCCAGAAATTCTTCCATAAGATCTCAAAGTAGCCTCATCCCTGAGAAAGGATACTTGTCTTTCTCTCATTCTTCTGTCTCTCTGACTTCCCCAGCTGCAGGCAGATGACCACTTGATCTGGCCTTGCGGCTCCTTCTACTACAACCCTCCCCAGTATTTTCCCTAGGCTAGCCCCTCCACCCATAGACTGACCTGCATGGCCAAGCAGATGGTGTTGAGCAGGATAAGGACGAACATCAGATACTCGAAGTAGGTAGAGTTGACCACGTACCACACTTTATATTGGTGCTGGTTCTTGGGGATGTACCTTCGCAAGGGTCGGGCCTTGAGGGCATATTCCACACATTGTCTCTGGAGGGGAAGAAGGAGAAGTGAAGGCACATGAAGGAAGAGCAGGGATGACAAAGGGTGCCTGGCAGTAAAAGGNAGGATGCATGTGACACNACAACCTGGGAAGGTGTTCTCGGGCTCTAGCTCACAGATGTGGCATGTAATGTCAAGCATGNNTTTGATTTTTCAGCATCCTTTATCAAGGACAGAGGCCCCGTCCATCAAATCTTATCCAGAGTGCAAGCAAGGAGCTCAGCTCCTTTTCTCCAATTGGCAATGACTGGTGCATTGCTCAGCAAGCGCGTGGCACCTGATAAATACTGATTGGCTCATAGCTCTTATTGGTTATGTCCCACACCAGGTTCTTCATGGGGTAGCTCTTGCCTAATTTATTTTTTCTATCCTAAATCCTTCTTCCTTATTGTTCAGTATCTACAAGATCAGAAGACGCAGAATTGTCAATAGAGGAACTCTTGTTCTAACTAGAGTNTTGGGAATACAGAAAATGTCAGGCAATTGCTATGCACTATGCACAGCACCGAAATCTCTAAATGAGGTAAAAAGTCACTTCAGCCTGCTTGACCCTTGACCTCCATGCTTAATCCTCAAGCCTTGCCGATCTGACCTCCTGCTTTTACATCTTTACTACAATTAACTGCTGATCGGTCAGGCTCTCTACACGCCTCGTCTACACTCCCAACTGACTTCCCTCCTGGTCTTTCTTTCAACACCAAGTCTCCACAGTAGCCCATATGCTGAATCTAAAGTTAAGTGGCAGATACCTAAGCCCACAAAGGTCCAGCTTTCCTGCCATGCACAGTGCTGGGCATACTGGGCTGTGTCCTCATGAGCTGGCTTTATTCAGAACCTGTTTCCACTGGGGGTGCAAGGAGCTGAGGTTCCATACCTATGTCCAACCCTAACAGCACATCAGTCACCAAGGGAGCTGCTAGCCNTTTCCCATAAGCTAACATAACGTATTCTAGACCTTGGTGTCACCGTGTCACTCCCTCTTAAGACTCTCTTCTCCCCACCCCTGCTCAGACCTCTGTTTTGCTTGAGAAGCCATCTAAGAAGTTTTTCTTGGCTATCCCAACTCTCTCTTCCCCACATTGTTCTAGTTTCTCTCTCCTTTGTCAGTGGTGCCAACACACCTGGGCTTAAAGTAACTTTCCAATTTTTGGATATGACATAAATTTATTTTTTCCATGTTGCCTGAAACAAAGTGTCACTAAGTGCAAGCGTAACAAATATTTGCTGATTGAGCACATTTTCCAGATTTAATGTCTGTCAGGGCTGAGAAATGCTAGATCCATATTTCTGCTNCAGGAATTTGGAACAAAATCCTGTTCTGTTGGATGACAGAGCAGAGGACCTTGGTATCCACACACATCTTTCCAAATACCCTAGGCTCCCTTCTGAGTGGGTCTTAGACAGCCAACTTCTGCATTTTCTTATGTGGGCCCTGCTCTCCTCCTCTCCATCCCAGAAAGCTACCTGGTTCTTGTCCAGCTCACAGTTCTTGTACTCTTGTTCCCCCTGCTCCTGGAAGGTGACAATGACGAAACCCACGAAGATGTTCATCATGAAGAAGGCAATGATGATGATGTAGATGATGAAGAAGATGGAGATCTCCACACGGTAGTTGTAGATGGGGCCCTTGTCTTCTGTGTGGGAGTCGATGGAGCGGTACAGCAGCCTACAGGAGGAGACAGGCTCACAGAGTGAACTGGAGAAGCAGTGTCACCTCCATGAGATGATGGCACCACTGCTCCCAGGGATCCCTGCAATCAAAGGAAACAGCTCCAGGCTGGGGCCAGAGGGTCTGGGCTCAAGTCCCATCCAGGCAAACCAATGAATCTCTTTGGCATTGAGTCCACAACTGTCAAGTGGAAATGATAATTTCCTATTTTCCTATCTTACAGAGCAGCTGATGTAATATATACACAGTGTTTTGAAACTGTCAAGAACTGTTGAACTGCAACATGCATCACTAACATTAATTTCAAATACAGAAATATTGGTAAATATTGAAACAATTTTGTAAACTGGCATGGACCCAAGGAGGTAAGGCCAAACAAAAAGCAATCTGAGAAAAAAATTCATGTAGATAAAATAAAACTAGCATGATCCTAGATNATTCATATCATCTACAGTGGTTTAGATTACACTTATGTATATACATAAGTCTGCCATTCATTTCAGTCTGGACTATGGGACCAATTGAGTTTGCTCTTCATGGACCAGGATGATTTCCTCTTCTTCTATTGTAATTTCCCTGGTATATGGCTATTCTCTGAGTATCACTTACATACTGCTATATAGTAATGGCAATCCCATCCATGCACTGTTGGATGGGGACATAGGTGTTTAAACCAAGATACAAAGAGCCCTAGATGGCCCAGCCTGCCACCAGCAATGCTGTGTGAAGATCAATGAGCTGGTCCAGTAGGGAAAATGTCACATCTGCAGAGGTCTGGACTGGCCCCTGGATTTTGTTTCTTTCTTCCTCAACAGTGTCAGTATAGACAAAGCTTTCTCCAAGGAGACAAGTACACAGTCTAATCAGACAGACCTCTCGGCTACCTTCACCCATGTCAGCTACACGTGGGGAANGGTAAACTGGAACTCCGTGGTGATCAAAGGTTTACACCGAGAAATTCTTTCTGTATTTGACTCTGAAATG
>LZPO01017569.1:73917-95729 GCA_001675575.1 Neotoma lepida | reverse complement strand
AGACCTGAACAATGAAAACACATACTGACAAGTCAATGTGAATGTGGAAAATCTCACAAGGTCCCACCCCTAGATGAAGAACTAATGACAATTAGTGATTGCTGAGAGAGGGAGGCTCAGTCTCCCCTAAGGATAAGTGCACTAAGTGGTAATCCAATACTGAGTGGTCAGTCTTAAAAACACACACACAAACAACACTAAATGCAGTCAACAAGTTGTACTGGCCCTCAAAGAGCAATGCATACACGAAATCTAATAATTGAAGAAAAATGAACTGTGTGATTTTAAACCGCAGACTCTGATAGAGAGGAGTGAAGGAACACAAAAGTCACTGGAGATTAATGGATGCAGGATTAAAGGGGAAGAGGACAATGGGGTGCAGGTAGAANAGTGTGCGGAGTCGGGGACAATGTCTCACGGTGGGGATGTAAGAGGGCTTTGGTGTGCTGGTGAGCATGGGATGCAGAGGCTAAAGGTGAGAGGAGACCATTGCTGATTTGATGCTGATGAGGGGGAGGAGGGTTGAGATCTGGCGCACAAGAGTGGGGATGAACTTACCAAGGGGCAAAGCAGCTGTGCTTGAAACACGCCACAGGGAATGAGTCACTTGGGGAGACAAGTTATTTTCACTTCATTTTTTTAACATCGTATGGGGCCACAATAATGCATAGTGATTAAAAACAGAACTTGGAGTGTAGACAAGGATTCTTAAACTTTTTCTGTTGAGGACTTCTTTATGGTTGAGAAGCCCCCTCCCCCACGCACATAACTACATAAAGAATGTATACATATCTAACATATATTGATGAAAAATCATAAAAACCAACAAATGAATAAACAAATGGTAAAATGACAAGTGGCTTGGTGGCACACTAGTGCAAAGTTCATGTGCTGTGTGTTGGGAACCGATGTTACAGTGGAGCCACACAATCCAACATGGGCTAGTGCTGCCAGAAACACTTCAGATTCATTATGCATTTGATTTTGAATAAATTTTTGGTCATTGTCTGTTCAGAAACTATTTACCATTGCCAAATTTATGTAACCATACATGAAATTGAGACCCACAATTTTTGATTTTTTTAATTTAAAATTTTTTTTTTCATTTAAAATACCAACCCCAGTTCCCCGTCCCTCCTCTTCTCCCGTTCCCCACCTCTCCCCCATTCCACCCTCCACCCACTCCTCAGAGGGGGTAAGATCTCCCTTGGGAAGCCAACAAAGTCTGGAATATAAAGTTGAGGCAATACCAAGCACAACCCCCAACCCCCGCATCAAGGCTGAGCAAAATATCCCACCATAGGGAACGGGCTCCAAAAAACCAGTTGATGTACCTGGGATAAGTCCTGATTCCACTACCAGGGTCTTCACAAACAGATCAAGCCACACCACTGTCACCTACATTCAAAGGGTCTAGTTTGGTCCCATGCAGGTCCCCCAGCTGTCAGTCCAGAGTCCATGAGCTCCCACTAGCTCGGGTCAGCTGTCTCTGTGGTTTTCCCCATCTTGATCTTGACCCCCCTTGCTCATATGATCCCTCCTCCCTCTCTTCAACTCAACTCCAGGAGCTCAGCCCAGTGCTTGGCTGTGGATCACTGCATCTACTTCCACCAGTTACTGGAGAAAGACTCTATGATGACAGTTAGGGTATTCACTAATCTGATTACAGGAGAAGGCCAGTTCAGGCACCCTCTCCACTATTGCTAGGAGTCTTAGCTCGGGTCATCCTTGTGGATTCCTGGGACTTTCCCTAGCACCAGGTTTCTTCCTAAATCCATAATGGCTCCCTCTATCAAAGTATCTCTTTCCTTGCTCTCCCTCTCCATCCCTCCCATGTTCCCATCCCCCTCCTTTCCCTTCTATTCCCCCCCCCCTAGTTTGCCCAGGAGATCTTAACCATTTCCCCTTCCTGAATCCCTCCATGTCTGTCCTTCTTAGGGTCCTCCTTTTTACCTAGCTTATCTGGGGTTGTGTTTTGTAGTCTGTTTATCCTTTGCTTTATATCTAATATCCACTTATGAGTGATTATATACCATGTTTGTCTTTCTGGGTCTGGGTTACTTCACTCAGGATGATATTTTCTAGTTCCATCCATTTGCCTACAAATTTCAGGATGTCATTGTTTTTTATTGCTGAGTAATACTCTACTGTGTAAATGTAACACATTTTCTTGATCCATTCTTCAGTTGAGGGGCATCTAGGTTGTTTCTAGGTTCTGGCTATTATGAATAATGCTGCTATAAACATAGTTGAGCAAGTATCCTTGTGGTATGATTGAGCATCATTTGGGTATATGCCAAATAGTGGTATTGCTGGGTCTTGAGGTAGGTTGATTCCCAATTTTCTGAGAAGTCACCATACTGATTTCCAAAGTGGCTGTACAAGTTTGCACTCCCACTAGCAGTGGAGGAGTGTTCCCCTTGCTCCNCATCCTCTCCAACATAAGCTGTCATCAGTGTTTTNGATCTTAGCCATTCTGACAGGTGTAAGATGGTATCTCAGTGTCATTTTGATTTGCATTTCCCTGATAGCTAAGGATGTTGAACAATTCCTTAAATGTCTTTTGGCCATTTGAGATTCTTCAGTTGAGAATTCTCTGTTTAGATCTGTAGCCCATTTTTTAATTGGGTTATTTGGTATTTTGATGTCTAGTTTCTTGAGTTCTTTATATATTTTGAAGATCAGCCCTCTCAGATGTGGGGTT
Source organism: Neotoma lepida (assembly GCA_001675575.1). Lineage (NCBI taxonomy): Eukaryota > Metazoa > Chordata > Mammalia > Rodentia > Cricetidae > Neotoma > Neotoma lepida. The sequence continues at coordinate 93,025 of LZPO01017569.1, read as the reverse complement.
GGTAAAGATCTTTTCCCATTCTGCTGTTTTATTGACTGTGGCCTTTGCCTTATAGAAGCTTCTCAGTTTCAGGAAGTTCCATTTATTAATTGTTGCTCTCAGTGTCTGTGCTACTGGTGTTATATTTAGGAAGTGGTCTTCTGTGCCAATGCATTCAAGGCTACTTTCCACTTTCTCTTCTATCAGGTTCAGCATAACTGGATTTATGTTGAGGTCTTTGATTCATTTGGAGTTGAGTTTTGTGCATGGCGACAGATATGGATCTATTTGCATTCTTCTACATGTGGACATCCAGTTATGTCAGCACCATTTGTTGAAGATGCTTTTTTTTCCATTGTACAATTTTGGCTTCTTTGTCAAAAATCAGATGTTCATATATGTGTGCATTAATGCCAGGGTCTTCAATTCGATTCCATTGATTCACGTGTCTGTTCTTATGCCAATACCAAGCTATTTTTATTACTATAGCTCTATAGTAGAGCTTGAAGTCAGGGATGGTAATGCCTTCACAAGTTCCTTTATTTTACAGAATTGTTTTGGCTATCTTGGGTTTTTTGTTTTTCCATATAAAGTTGAGTATTGTTCTTTTNAGGAAACAATTTAAGTATGTCAGGTGGTAGTCTAAGAGACCTAGTTTTGCATGCTTGCTTCTGTTATGTCTTGGTGAATTACTTAAGTTTTCTATAACATAGCTGATGTGTCTGAAAATGATATACAATAGGACCCTTTTCACAGGGTAGCTGGTGCTATCAGATGTGACAGAGCATGAACACTGCCTAGCAGANTGTTTGTCACAGAGTAAGTTATCACAAAGTGATAACTTCTAATTCTAGCACTGCCTTTGCCCTGGGTCTTCAGAAGTGGGAGTCTAGCATGGGTACCACATGGGGCCCATGTGCATTCTCCTCTTTCTTTAGCATCTCATGCTGTAATGGGTGAAACAGCATTGTTCATAGCTGTAGCCTTGTGCCACTCAGACAATTCTGAGTGAGGAGTCTGGAGGCCAATTTTCTAAAATTGGACCTTAAGACTAGAGCCGATGGTGAGACTAAGGTGACCTGCAGAGGGCAGGACTGGAAGAGAGAAGGAAAAGGGATTTACTCCCCCACAGGGGGAGCCAAGATCCTACTAAGCAGATCCTCAGTAAGCAGTTTGGTAAAATCTTTTTTTCCAAGAGAATGAAATCCTTTTCCAAACAAAAGATGATATAAAATTTAAAGTTAGTTAACAATATTAAGCACATGCACCAGATTTTAGTCTTAGTAGAGTTGAATATTTATAAATTACCAGAGTCTAGCTCCTAACCTATCAATCAAACCAATTTGTTCATCCTTGTTAGACTTTACTTTGATGGACTATGTAGTCGACATCCAAAACACTGATTCATCCACAACTAATANTTCATGGTTGATGGTTTTGTTTGCCTCAGAAGCAGTATTATTTTGAAAGCACTCATAAAATTCTTAATTTGTGTTAAATAATTGTAAATAGAAAGTCCAAATTTGGGGAAAATATGAATAAAAGAAGGACCCCAGGCATAGGACACTAGAAGAAAGAAAAATTATGGCCCATCTTTCTTAATTAAATAATAGCATATTAGGGAGCTCTTGAGAATAAAATGGCTTCATAAAATTTCCCTGACAACATCTCCAGGGCTAATACCTGGTGATGTAATTAGTTGAGAGCATATAACACTTACACTGTCAGCTATAATTATAGCAAAATGGACACTTGTGAATTTTGTTCCNAGTATGGTGCATGTCAGTAAGTAGGCATGTCAGAAATGTAGTGGCTTGTACATTGTAGATGCTCAATGACATTATTAATACATTTTAACTTATATATTATCAATGAGACTCTAATTTAGTCACTTTCACAGTTATTATAATCAAGTCATAGAATCTGTAAATAAGCAGATTCATCTTCCTCGTACTTGACTTGTAATTAGCATGGAATTTTTGTTGCTTTTTTGGGGCGTCTTTATCTTTGTTGTAGTTGTCTTCATTCCCCTGCATACTTCTACATTAGGTCAGAATGAAGGAAAGATACAATCTCCTAAGATAACTTTTGAGTCTGAGTGTCTTTCACCCAATGTAATATTTTACATGTTTTGATACAAAGTACCTTAGGTTGTCCAGGAAAATTTTAAAGCNNTTTTCATTATTTGTTTTTGACTCTCCATTGGAATCAGAAATGTGTGTGCAATGAGTTTGGCTATGGTTGTTCTCCCTTGAAAACCTGTGAATGCTCTANGATTGCATCTCTCAGATCCCTTAGAGAGAAATCAGAGCAACAGAACAAGTGTGAAGAGAGCAGACTACTTGTGGGAAAACAGATCACCACGGCCATGGTAATGCAGACAGCACATCAACTGTGAGGTCTCTCCTCAGTGAAACCAGGGGAGAAGTGGAGGCAGCAGGGTAGGCAATAACCAGTGTGAAGAGCATGCAAGCCTTGGAAATGATATTAGACTTCATCTTTTCTGAACTTGGCAGGGGGAATTCAGCCAAGAGGCCATTGACTAAGCAACAGAGGCATCAATTAAGCCTCAAGAGACAGTGATTTGCACCAACCCCTATCAAGAGATTGAACTACCAGAAANTACAATTGAAATGACTGTGATTGGCTGGATTTAGATTAGATGGGAGAAGAAGGTTTACTTTTCAGTATTTATGACCTAAAGAACCTACGTAGATGGATATACATGTATTTATGTATTATGATTGTATGTAATATAATGTAACATTGNATATTGGTAGAATGCATGCCTGGCATGCANGAGACTCTGGGATTGATCCCCATCACTGCACCCCTCACAAATCTAGTAATGAATGGATCCATTCAATGAAGGATAGAAGGACCATAGGAGGAATAACTATTTTGGGGTTATTGCTTATTTGTACTACATCAGTTTAGCTGAACTACAATTACAGTTTTCAGAATACTCTTTCCCTAATAGCTCAAAGTTAGCAGAGGCTACATAAACCATTTTGCATATCATTTGGGAAGTGAAAGTTAAAAAGCAGGCATATTCTTTTTATGCTGAAAGATCAGTGGGGAGGCACCAGAGTATCCTTCAGNTCATGCATGCTGTTTTCTATTCTTTATTGGTGTGTGGACAGCACTTAGGCATCTAGTTCCTTCAGCCTCTGCCAGATGTTCCTTCAGCTTCTGTAGCTCCTAAATGAGACTCATGTGTACCGTCAGGCAGGCAGCTTTCCTTAAGTGTCATGGACATCATGTATGCTGGAGGCTTGGAGGTGGTAAGAGGCTAATGTGGACTCACACAGCTCATTTTCATGTTTTGGTTTCCCTGGCTCTTTTCATCACCCCCAGTTCATGTTCATCTTTCCTTCTCTGGTGACTTCAGGTGCTGGCACCAAATGCAAAGGTGGCCTTACACAGGTGGGTCCTGTAACTGCAGCAAGTGAAGTCCTCATCACAAACCACTGCTAGCTGCCATATTTAATAGGTCTAGGTTTCAGATTGGTTCCTGCTTGCAAAGTATGTTAGAGGAGTCTCTGTTTAGTTTGGTCCATAGTGCATTGAAAATGTCTATGAGGTAGTCAAAGAGAAGCCACATAAAGAGATAGATCTTAGGTATGAGGACCAGAGTTACATAATGCAGATAATAATGGAAGCAGCTGCATAATCAAGACTATAGCTCCACTCTGTCTTGGTTCTGGCAGAATTTCAATAAAGATTCCTGACTGACAGGGTTTTGTGTTAATTGTGGTGGCTCATGTTGAGCCTCTAAACAGCCTTATAATGAGACCCTCACTAAAGAGGCCCATCAGAAATCTAACCCAGTCCAGGGGGGGGAGGGGTGGAAAATGAGTATAAATACACAGCTAATGATTATCAGTTTTATCTACAGAAGAAATACTGATAAAAATTCAGTATTCCTGTGGTCAGGGAGCACTTCCTGTTTGGTGACTACACAGGGATATGCCTGGAGTGCCCTGACAACTTGGGCGAGGACTTGGAAATGCTGCATCTGGAACCCTCCAAGAATTCTCCCACTGTTTGTAACAGAACTGTAATTCCAAGTACAGCACTTCCTTGGGGTTTCAGAGTACTTCAGGGAATTATCAAGCCTGGGGGTGGGGGAGGGGATTTGCAGCCAAGTGTTGTGAGGGTGTCAAGTCAGAAACACAGACACGTATGTCATTCCACAGTGTCAGAATTCAGTAACNATAAATTCACAAGCTATGCTGGCTTCATTGCTCTTAATTCNTCATGTTGTCTCAATTTTCACTGTTAACTGGCCAAGGTAAACATAGGTTTCTTTATTCCAATCTTAACGACTAACTTTTAGAACACACACTGCACATCACACAGTGAATATATCTATGAAGGTGTATGTGAAGGTTGTAGAATGCTTGCAAAGGGATAACGAGGCCGTAGAAACATTTAAGGAGTTCTAAAGAGGCCTAGATAGAGGCAAGCAAAATGGTGATGGGGGCTCAACTGTAGGAGCTAGGTAACACGCCTTGCTGGAGGACTGCTGCAGACTGCCAAGGCTCAGAAGTCAAGTGAGCTGCAACAGGNAGTGGCAGGACCTTGGAGGTTGTAGAGGTGAAGGGCAGCCTTGATTCTAGATAGAAGNATGGGTAGATAAATAGATAGGAGTTTGAAAGGATGAACAGGAGGACAGACAGACAATTGGAGTAGGTTATATCAACAGTGGGGGTGGAGCTGAGCTAAAGTTTCTGGGTTAATTGGCAGTTGTTTGAATATCAGTCCCTTAAAATNCACAGTGAGCTTTCAGGTCTCAAGTCACCTAGTTCTGTCACCATCTCTGTGTTAGGTGTCCTCTTCCTAATGGGTCCAGGTGAGGGTTTTGCACTCTTCTCTTGGTCTGGTTATGTTTGATGAAATCCTAGGTCTGGTATTCCTGAAGCGATTTTAGGACACTCATCTCCTCATAGAGTTCCAACTTAGATAACTTTAGGGTGGCATCATTTTTACCTTTGGGAATAAGTTATTATCACCCTGTGCCATGTGGCTGGGGCTAGTCAGGTGGCATTGGTTATGTGTCCACCAGAATGCAGAGTCATCCCCTACTGTTAAAATGGAGTCAAATGCTACTTGTAAATGGAGTTTCTTGGTTAAGGCAAATCCACTACCCTACATAGAGTAATTTAGAGAGGGGCACAGCCTGATCTCAACAGCAAGTCAGTCAGACATACAATAAGTAGCCTAGTGACATCTGAAGTGAGGGCAGTGAGGACTTTACTTTTAAATCTATCTTGTCTAATGTTTGCATAGTGATCAAACACTATTGTCAGAATCAAACTGTAGCAAACCAAAGGGGAGTAGATATAGAAGACAGCCTCCAGGGATGCTCTAAATCCAAGTGAATGAACAACTTTCTTCAGGTCATCTTTTGCTAACTTGGGTGCTCACCAGTAAGGGCTGGAAGGAGGAGGGGGAGGCCCAGCAGTGAGGGGATGGTNCACCACTTGGCTGGACTCCTTCCAGCNGTGTTGTTAAGGCAAACACTGAGCTTAATGGGCCTTAGCATCTCAGGAACTTCGTTTCTATGAAGACATCCACCCTGCAGGTTATTCTGTTCTTCCAGGTCCATTTTCTTCCTAACATGGGCAGCATGCCCTGCGAACTTGGGAGAGGAAATGATGTGGGAAGGAGGCAGAAGATGGAGCAGTTAGTGGGGGCATGGATTATATTGCTGGCTGAACTTCTGTCTCACACAGTAATTTTTATGAGCGAATGTAGAACAAATTTTTTTCCCANATAGTTAATTAAGCCAGATGCACAGAGAACCACTAGTGGGTTTTCCCTGGAGTCATCTGGGGCTTGCACTCAGCCTCTGGATCTGGGGAAGTTATCCATGAATAATTCAGTGTCTNGGATTATTACCTGAGAACGAGGACTCTGGGCTACTAATTAGCTACCCAGAGCCAAGAAACTTTTTGTGTCATTCTTGCTATTTTCATAAAAGCATAATCATGCAGGACAATTTTTATGAGCAAATGCCTTTAACAGTATTTTCTGTTGTTCTGTTTGGGCATTTGCATACACAGAGCTGAGAAACAAGATGTGTTTAGGTTTGGAATAGACTGCAAAACGGCCCGTTCAAAGAGAGAATAGCAACTACACATTCAGAATAATTTTGTAGACAGAAGACAAATTGATCCATTAGGTTAAATGATGGCAACATGGGTCGACTGGGGNGTCTGAAGAGAATGACTTTGTGTGTTCCCAGCTGGGACCAGCAGACCTTGTTTGTCTCCTTTCCAGTCTCCTTTGCTGGTCATCATGAAACACCGAGGCGTCTAAATATGGAGACTAACTGGAGAATTGGAATTGAGTGGAGCATGTCTACTAACTGTGAGTGGAGGCATGGAGAGGTGGCATCCCTGTGATTCAGTAGTTCTGCACTCATGATAAAGTCACCAGTCAAGATCACTGCTAACTCATACACCTTGAACTCTAACCCACCCTCCTACACTAGTGCTGTTCTTCCAGCTTTGCACTGTGGGGGAGGAATGAGAAAGTGGCCCACAGGCATAGCCAGGTTGAGCCTTTGGTTATTACTAGCTGTGTGACACAGTGACATCACACAGATTCTTTAATTCATCAACTCCTTTCTAGAAAGGTGGGTAAAAAATGACCTGCTAAACCAGTTCTGAGGATTAATGATAATGTTGTCCATAAATCTCTCAGCACAGCTCCCAACACACATGAAGTTTCAGTAAACTAATATCTAGCCACCTTAGTATTTACATTGCACTTATGAGTCGGCCAGTAGTAAACAAGTGTATTTAGAAGNGCAGTTCACCCAAGAGCTGACTTGCAGAGTGCAGTTCAAGCGCTTAGAATGCTTACAAGAGGACGGGACTCTCTGGCTAGCCTTTTTTCTGTTTGATGTTTGAAGATAGACTTCTTTTTCTGTAGGCACTGTCAGGCACTGTGTGGATAAGAACCACTAATTGAGAGCAAGCCCACCCCTACCTACAAACACTGTTTCTCATGTAGAGTTCAAAGACTATAGAGAAAAGTTGAAAGACAAAATCATTTTGAAATTATCTTACCACTGCAAATTGAAATGAGGCNTCAGTGAATACTCTGTATTTTTCCNAGTGCTCTGAAGGGACTTTAGTTGGGAGGAATTAACTCACTCAGCTCCCCACAAGCCAGGATTCCTCTGGCAATAGGGAAAGGAAGCCGAGATCGGGACTGACACATGGTACCTACCCTTCACTGAGAACACCCGGGGGACTGGCAGGACTCCTGTCTGTCCATGTTACCACCTCCCCATCCACTAATGCAGCTCAACTGCCTTGCCTTGTTTCCCTTGCCACACTTGCTAACTGTTCCAATCTTTGCAGTTGCCCCAATTTAAACTCGGAAAGAGAGAATTCAGTTAGTCCTTGATCTGCAAGCCCTATTCTCATGGCTGGACATAGCAAAGTCATAGAGCTAAAAATCATAAACACCAGCTTATTTGATTCAGTCTCGGGTAGAGTTGGAGTTGGTGATAGATGTGACATTGTATAAAGAACCTTGAAAGAATTAAGAGCCTTTCAACTCCAGTATACTGTACTCCCCAAGAGCTAGCTTTTGTATCTCCTTCAGGGTCAGGGTAGAAGTCTGCAGTCTATTGTACACCAACTACCTGCTTTAAATGAAGTTACTTCCTGCTGTTTGCTTTTTTTCCTCTTTAGAGTTTTATCTTTTATGCAAATCACCATTATAAGGCATATGCTAGCTAGCTGATTTGCAAAACAATCCCGAGAGCCACTATTTTATTGCTATATAGCCCTTAACCTTGAGCCCATGTTGCTTGTTTGCTTTCAGGATGCGGGGAATTATAGCTCTCCCTGGGTGCTTGCTACAGGAAATTGTATTAACATTTACTCATCTAACTGATATCAGTTACCCCTTTGACTATTGCTTTACTGATCATGTTATAATTAATTTAACCAGAACAGAAGCAGCCTATTCAGCTTCTCCTGGAGCAGGACTAAGGGTAGAGGTGGGATGCAAATACTCTCTTCTCCTTGTAGTCTTGGCTAAAAAATAAGTGGAGTGTTTAGTTGGACAGTTTTTCTTAACACTTTTGCTCCCACTGTACTGACGCAAGCCACTGTGGTATTTATCTGGATCTTGAAAAATAAAACAAAACAAACGCCGTACTGATTTCTGTCCTTCTCTCTTTTCCTTCCTATAGTCTATGCTCATCTAAACAATGAGAGTCAGATGACAAAGTAAGTCTGTTCTGACCCTTAGTGGCCTACCGTTCTTACAGCAAAACTTACATGCCTGCTTGGTCAGTGTGGCCCTTCCTCTTGACCTCTCCAACCTCCTCTTTAACTGCCCTCTTCTTGCTTACTCCGTTCTAGCAACCCTGGCCACGTTGCCCTCTTCAGACCTAACAAGAGTACACCTGCTTCATGCCTCTTGCACTTTGGTTGCTTTTTTTACAGATACCTTCATTGCTCNGTCTTTACTCAAAGGCCATCTCCCCATGTGACTTTTTTCAGTCTTTTGATTCGTCCCCTCTGTTGTATTTTTTCTTCATAGCATTTATTTAACTAGTGAATATATATTCTACTTGTTTTTGTGTTCTTATTTGTGTTTCTCATTAGGTAGACCTTGTATTTGAGTAAAAATACTTTCTTATCAGTCTCTACCCTATGCTGTAGAATTCCTAGTGCCTAAAATAATTCCCAACATAATTATTACTTGTTTAATATATAATTTATGTATATTATATATTATATATAATAATATGTAATTAATATATATAATTTTTCTTTCATAGAACTTACTAGCAATCTTTTTGACTGGTTGATTTACATTGAACACCCTGCAAGATCTACAATAGGATAGTTTATCATACTACCAATGTAGTATGGATTGACTTTCAACGCTCAGTTCTCTTGGCTAGAGATATGGCTCACATTGTGACTAAGCCAAAGTTACAGGAAATTGTACTTGGTAAGACAGTGTTAGAGTTTCCTTGAAAAAATGCAGAAGCAGCTCCAGGATCCTCCAGGTGAAGAAATCAAGTACATTGAACCCACCCCTCCCCACCATCCATATGGGGGATGTTCCAGAACTTGAAGTGGATACTTAGAATCTTGGATAGCATTGACCCTGTATGCACTATGTTTTTTTTCCTATACATACATATCCAAAGATTAATTTACAAATTATCCATGGTAGAGAGTAAAAACAATAAGTAATGATAGAGCAAGTATAGCAATATACTATAATAAAACCTGTGCCACTGTGGTTTCTGTCTTTTGACAGAATCAGGACAAGTGCTAATACTTTCAGACTATGGTCAACTGCAGGTGGCCAACGTCACAGAAAACAAGAACGCAGGAAATTTCAAACATTTGAGGTCTTGCAGATAGCTGGCCTCATCAGAGTCTGGACCACCAAGACACCAAGCTGTCCAGTTCACACTCATCCAGGCTGCTGGAAAAACAGCTCACAGCTCTTCTGATTCTAAATCTAGGTCAGAGCTATAGCTTGCTGGTAGGTCGGGGAGTTCCGGAGGAGGAATATTTTGAGGGAGTGTGGGGGAGATTTTGCTCTTTGTGTTTATTTCTTTTTCAAAAAAACATTTCCTCNCTAAAGACAAATCTTTGTCTCTTACGGAAAAAGCTGTTCCCATGGGATCTAAGATGACCAGCACACAGCCAGAAATTATCCTCGGATGGTAGGTGGGCCCATTATAGTAGTAAGTTCTTCTGAGGCTGAGAGTGTAGAGCGGGAAGGCAGGGAATGGAGGCCTCTCTGTCTCTGTCTCTGTCTCTCTCTCTCTCTATCTCTGTCTGTTTCTCTCTGTGTCTCTGTCTCTGTTTCTCTCTGTCTCTATCTCTGTCTCTGTCTCTATCTCTGTTTCTCTCTCTGTCTCTGTTTCTCTCACTCCTGCAGATAGCAGGTGTCAGGGAAAGGCTACAGTAGGAGATAGAGACCCCTAGATGCTGGATGCTGGACACTGGACTTTGTCTGAAGGTAGAATATTATTTTGTAACTTTGTTCTTTCTACCATTGAGTAAGCTTCTATGTTTTAAAACAGATTTGACTTTTATGATTACTTTAAAAGTTACATATGCTCATGTTTGAAAATTTGGAGGATGACTCTGTACACTGGTGGACACATGAGTGCCACTGTCTGTCTGGCACCACACACAGCACAGACTGATAAATGACGTTCCCAGGAGTGGCAAAGACNCAGCTCATCCAGTCATTGGGGAGAATTAGGGCTATAAAAGCCCGTGGGCATATGAAAATCGTATCAGGAAGGTGGGACCTGAGAACTTATCAGACGTGCTAAACAAGGAAAGGGTGCCACTCTCTCACCTGGACACCATAAAGAGGCAGACATCTAACACTGGGGTGTGATGCCTCCACCAACCTGTTATGCGGCCATCTGGTGTGTGTGTGTGTGTGTGTGTGTGTGTGTGTGTGTGTATGAATGAACCAACAGGCAGAGAACTTCTGATTATTCCAGGGGTTTCAGCTCAACTCAGCCTGCTGTTGACAAAGCCTCCTTTAATTGTCATTTTCTGTCATCCTGCTTGCCCATGTGGACCTGCTCTCTATCCATCTGCCTAGACCTGATAATCTACAATTCCCATGGCAATGTTCTTCTTCAGCTGAACTTGAACCCTGAAACCTTCACTATGGCCAAGCAGCTTCTCTTTGAAGACTTCCCACTAGATTTGGTTTGCTACGTTCCAATAGTGACTCCGTTTGCACCTCTATCTGCCTCTCAGGCCTCTTTTACCCTTAATAGTCATTCTGTAATCTACCTCTCCATGTAAAGATATTATTAATTAAGATTAGAATAAAAATATCCTCTATTTGCCTTGGCCCAGGCTAACAAGGAAGACAGAACTTCTTAGTCAATTGCAATCAGTAAAACCACTGTACCCTGTACATTTATTGTTAATAAATTCTAACATGGAATGACATGAATGTGCTCATCTATGTTTCTGACATAGTTCATCATGACAATTCCCATTGTGTGCCCTGACTTCCAGTGGGGTTGGCACCCAATAAACCCATCAGAAATGAAGAAATCATAAATTACACATGTATTTACTTCATCCAGCCTGAAACATCAAAGCTGAGCAGCAGACACAGCAGACTGCACAGCTGTACTTGTTCCCCTCACAAAAGCCTGGTTGACTAGGAGCTTCGGACAAATGCTGCTGTCCAGCATCACAAAGCGGTACTGTGCTTCCCACATACACCGAGCCCTGGGACACAGCATCCCAAACTGGAAAGGGGAGTTTCTACTGAATGCCGATTGAATTTATCGCCATTGTAAAGTAAAAAAGTTATCAGAGAAACCTCTGTTGAGTCAGTGACCATTTTTATTCTGCTTTGACATATGGTTACCCTCTGTCTCCCTCTCTGGTGATCCTTCACTCTGCAACCTTTCACCCCCATCCCCAAATGTCACTGGACAGTGGGCATCAGCAGCACGCAAGAGATTCTACTTTCTTAACAAGGCCAAGGGCGGCTTGTTACCCTGTCTAACCTTTCTGGTCTCTGGATGAGGATCCAGAATCCTCCTCTGCTGTCAAGCATTAGAACTCAGTGTTCTAGATCCTTCTTTCAGCAAACTTCACCACATCTCCTGTCAGAAGGTATTATTCTCCCATGGGCATCCCCAATTAGTTGCAATTAGCATAATGGATAGGGCATGTTCTGAGACATGCATCAGTAGGTGATGGATGTTTGTATGCATATCACAGGGAGTAAATACACCAATCAAGATAGCTACAAGTCACTAGGTAATAGAGACTTAGAGACCTCTGCCCCACACAATGTCTGTCAGTGACTAAAACAGTGCTGTGTGGATGGTGACTACATTAAAAATTCATATTCATTTCCCTTGCTTTATCAAAGATGGCTTGTTCATATCCTCTAGTGGTACGGGCCACGATTATGTCTTACTCACTGTACTTCACAGGCCTGACACACAGGATGACCTAGGTGCTGAGCAAGTACTTCGCTAACAGCAAACAATAAAAAAAGCCCAAGAGATTAGATAAAATGCTTGGCCTGCATATGTTCCCTTCACTTTTAATTTCCTTCTGTTGAGTCTTCCTAGCTCACCTGTTTGTTATTTCTGTTCTCCTTATCAATCACTCAGGGAAAGGAAATTTAAAGTGTGCTTACTCAGATTCTTTGCCCTTTGAAGAGGAAAGAACCTGTAAGAACAAAACCCACCAAAGTATAACATTAGCTGGATAGATTATGTTAAACATCAACTACGACTAATGATGAAATAAGAGAATATGCACACCCCTTACCGAAATAAGAGAATATGCACACCCCTTACCGAAATCTCAGCAGTTCCAAGCCTCCTCGAATTCTGTGGCCTGTTCTTCCTGGATGAACCTTCAGCTCAGGCTTACAGGCCGGAAGGGAGGTCTAGTATGTGTGAGGCTATCTCAGGATAGGTGAAATATTCCCCTATTTGTATAAATATGCTTATTGCTCGGGGGACTTCCACCAGCAACTTTAATTGAATTTGTTATTTTGTATTATGCTTGAAGCTCAAGAGAGATTTTGGTTGCTTAATAAATNAGAGAAACAGAGTTTTATATAAATCCCAATGCTCTGATATACACAATATGCAATTTGTCTAATTCTTATGCTTCATTCTATTTAATAAAGCTTTATCAGACTCCCTTTAATGGTACACTTATTATATGCCAGGTGCATGAGAGAGGAGGAAATGTCTCTGTCCCCAGAAAGCTTACAGTTTTGTATAAGTATAAGCAAAGTTTCTACCCAAAACACTTTTTTTTTGAGACAGGGTCTATTGTATCCCAAGCTGGGATGGAACTCACCATGCAGAAGAGGAAGGCCTTGAGTTTCTGAGTCTTCTGCCTACAGTATCCACCTCCCGTTGCTGCTAGTATTACAAGTATAGACCATCATGCTTAGGTTTATGAAGTGCTAGGGTTCAGAGTTGGCCTTTGGTCATGTTAGGCAAGAGCTCTACAAACTGCACTACATCTCCAGCTCACCCCATCTTCCAACATACATCTTGTTGAACTGGGTCCCAAATATGCTTTACAAATATAGAGTCACCAAATCTTTGTGAGGAAAAATCTCAAGAAGCGAGAGTGAGTCCCANTGGAGTTGAAGGAAGGCTGCCCCAAGAGAGGATGACCTGCCTGTTTTGACCACTGGATCCACCCTCTAGTCATGCCAGCGTTTCCATCCCGGTTTCTCTGGTGCTCCACCATGTCTCCCACAGGCAGAGAAGGGAGTCTTGGAGGGGCCACTACTTCCTCAAAGGAACAGAGAAACCCCCAAGAAGTCAGAAAGCAGCAGAGGATACATTTGAAAGTCTGTTGGGACTCTAAGGAAAATTTCTTGAGCCCTTCCTTAGAAAGCTGCCATGTGTTCATAGGAACTGGCACACAGTCTACAGACACCCTGAGTGACCCTAGGTCAGGGCCCAGCTTGAGCAGTCAGAAAGGAAGAGAAGGCAGCACTACAAAGCAAAGGTTGTCTGTCTCAAGCTGGATCTAGAGAAATGGTCCACTCTGAAAATATAGTTGAACATTTTAATTATTACAACACTTAAAAATTGGAAATAGTAGCAAAATCTCCGAGAATAATGTGACATCAAATCCCCATTGCAGTAGAGATTGGGAGGGACAATGGAAAGTGGTTCAAATGACAGATATTTTAGAAACAGGCTCATGTGTGACAGAGTGGAAACTCACTGTTCTGTTACCCTTCCCCTTGCCTTAGTCCGTCTTGCCTTTCTCAGTCTTCCTTGCTTTCCATTCCTGTATTTGAGCTCAGGTTATTGATAGAGGAAAGATGAAAGATTTATTAAGCTACCAAAAGAAATAACTTTTTCAAATGCCAAGCAAAATTGATAGGAAAAAAAATCCCCTGCGCTAGAAGTAATTTAGAAATGTGATCTTTAAGAAAATATCAAAGGCCTTTAAGAAAATAAGCTGGTTTTTCTGGGTTAAGTCTGATTTGTTGTTAAATGTATGTAGATACAAACTACACTCATCCCTGGTTATATAAAACTTTCCTCTTATGGCTCAATCTGGCAGGTAGAAATGGCCTTCATCAAGGAAGTTTTAACCCAGACTTTTGTTTTTTTAAATAATGAATCTTGACCTCACATTGGTTTTCCAATTTCTGTCATGTCCTTAGCTTTCCAAAACCGTGACCCTTTCAGAGAATGACAGGCCCGAAAATTCTCCACATTTTAGGCCTGTATTCAGATGGCTCTGAAGAAAATCACTACACACCACAGTTCACTGCACTGAGTGAGTAGTGTCCCTTCGCAGATCTTCCTATGGAATCCTGTTCTATCAGAAATATACAAGCACCTAGGAAAGCCAGCTAGGTGCAAGCTAGGGAACGCACACCGAGACTGGGGTCACACTTGGCACTCAACCCCTAGTAATTACAAAGCAGGTTCCCTGTGACAANGAGGAAAGCAAGGTTGGGAAGGACCAGTTACCAGCTGAATACAACAGAGGTAACACGGACATGGCAAGGATGGCTAATTCTTTGCAGTTGCTACTTCTCATCTTCCCTTTAGAAAATAGAATGTACTGAATTTTTGTGGGATACGTAGTCATCTAGGTAGCAAATGTATTTCCAAGGTTTCATTTCTGAGCATGCGGAGGACAACAGGCTATGAGGAAGCATTATATGGACGACAATCAAATACTTTAAATTGGTAAGTGCAGGTTAAAATATAAAGGGTTTGATTTAACTAGTTTTCAAGTGGGAACAGCATTAACTGGAATTCTTTTAAAATTAGTCACAGGTATTGCCTTAAAAAATAACATGATGAGGTTTGTAAGGAACTTAGTTAGAATCTTAGGAATCTTAGTAAGGAAATCTTAGGAAAAACCAGGATTATAAAAATGCGTTTATCATCAAATAATAAACTTGGTATTAAATTACTGACTAAAGAGGTAATTTGTTTTGGGCTCCCTACTTTGTTAGCATTTCAAATTTCCAAACGAAGCATAAAAAATGAGATGTGACCTTCTAATAGTTCTGAATCACTGGCTAATTTACAGATGCCCACACTTTGATATACTCTANTAGTCAAGTCCCCAGGCAGATGACAGCTACTGGAGACAAGAGATAATAACAAATTGTTCTCCATAAAAACAACTGAAGCTGCACACAGAGTCAACCGACCCATCTTTCCTTTGATCCTGGGGAACAAGAGCAGGGCCTGGGAGGGGTGGGGCTTTTCAGTTAGCAGACTTCAGAGTCCTATCTCTTGACGTCTTCAGTAATTTCAGACTGACTGTAGATACCACATTTTTTGATTAACTCTGACCTTTCCTGAAGAGACGGAACAAATGAATGGAGGTACGTATGCCTGGCCGTTAAATGGGCAATACCTTTCACATACACAAGACAAAATATTGACCAAAGCGTACCAATTTTCAACCATTAAGGAGTGAGAGCATTTCTTAGTACCACCGTGTCTTTTGGCAACCCAAGCCAACAGCTTAGCCCAGTCTAACAGTTACATTCAACTTCGTCCCAGGTAGCTCCCATCTTCCCCAGCACTTTATAGCATGTAGGTAGTTTCTGCAAGCTTTCTGGATAATTGAAGCACTCAGCCCACAAGGGAGGTGGTGAGGAGGCAGGCGAGGTGAGAGTGTGGGCCTGCTTTTTCCCCACTACTACTTGGGAAAGCACTGGCTTAATGAGTCAATGAAATGAATCAGAAACCTCAAACTAGCTGGGGCAGTGTGGTCAAATGTCTCAACAACTTGTATGTGAATTTCCTCATCTGGAAAAACTTTTCTTTAGAATCTGAATGCTTCATACACAGTAAAGGGTTTTGTTAACTCAAAATTACCATCTAAGTATGAGAGACTCTATGGGTGTGTATTGAATCAAGTCCAGAACAGCATGGCTTCCTCTGGAAATTTTCCTAATAGGTTACAATTGTTACGTTTTGTTGTGTCTGTCATGTTTCGGAAGGGAACCTATAACAGAAGAAAAGAAACTGGAGTTGAATTAAAAAGAAAAAAAAAATCCAGACTGAAGCCTGAGAGGGCTCAAGTGTCACAGACTAGAAGTTTATTATCTATCTGTCTGTCTGTCTATCTGTCTGTCTGCCGGCCTGCCTGCCTGTCCGCCTGTCTGTCTGTGTATGTGCATGTGTTATACCCATGAGTAAACATGTACTATGATGCTCATGAAGGCTGTACCAGCTTCAGAAGTAGGTTCTCACCTTCCACCATGTATTTCCTGGGGATTGGACTTAGGTGGACAGACGTGGCAGCAAGTACCTTTCCCCACTGAATTCATAAGTTCTGAAGTTCTGAAATTCCCATTGCTCACTTAAGCAGAGGGCATTCTGAAGCATTGTAACTTGTGTTACCAAACCTGCTAATGACTAGGTATTTTCAGACTAAACTTGAATCTTAATCTTGGATTATTCTCCAGCTATGTATTTGCTATCTCCACATTTAGGCTGCCTGGCTGCAGTTGCTTCTCCTCTTTCCTGCTTTCTGTTTTGCCCCTACCCTTGGCCAAATGTGCTCATGTTCTCAGATCCAACAAAGCAGTTCTCTGGTCCGTGTCTACCACCTGTTGTTGCTCAACGAGCAAGGAGAAAACCTAAAATGAATCCGTAGGCACACACAAGGATGACAACATCTCAGTCTTCACTTCAGAGGTCAGAAACCTGGCTGCTTGCAACCTCCACCACTTGTCCAGTCAGTCATCAAATTCTGCTGACTTTATGAAGACTGTCTTAGGAGTCCTAGCTGCTTTCTCACAGAAAAACTTTGAATGATGTGTTAATATTTCCATTTGGTGAGAGATATGTCTGAGGCTCATAGGCAGATATAAATAATTTGCCCAAATTTCCACAGCTAGTAAATTTACACAGCTAGTAGTTATCACAATAGAGGTTCTTCTAACTTCAAGCTCTTTGNTTTTTCTACTGTCAATATATCGTCATATTCTTGTGTTATGTCTGAGTCTTATGGATCCTCCCCTTTCCATGGAAATGGAGCTTCGCAGTACAGGGCCTACGTATACCCTAGCTTTCATTCCTATAATGGCTAGTATACAGTATTCAATAAGTGACTGAGGAATTGGAGAGAATTGTCACTTGATGGCAAATGCAGTAGCAGTAAGCTTTCATGCTGTTCTGATGTCATTCTCTTGGGTTGNTTTTCGGTTCCTTCACAGAAGGGACCCAGCTTTATTGATTGTGCTTCTTTAACTCTAGAATGGTGAACACACAGTAGGTATGCAGCCAACACCTGGTAGCAGGATTTAAAACACTAGCACACTGCCTTTGGACTCCATGTCTTTAGAAAAACGAGCCTTTCTCCCCTGGATTTTCAAGATGGTAGGTAAGAAAGCAACTAATTTAGGGTTTTCTTGAGAAGTGACATTTGCCCTTCTAGAGTCTCTGAGAAGGGCAGGATAACACTGATGAAAGAAGCTGTTGAGAAGATATGATGATGGCTAACATCTGGGTGGCTTTGCTTACGTTAAATACTCCCATGCTAGAGGAGAACAGCTGCAGGGTTTAGAGCTAAGCGGGAAAGGTTTCACACTTGATACTTAAAGCAAAATCCAAAAGAGGAAAACTGATAAGCTAGATTTCATAAAAATTCAAAGCTGTTGCTCCACAAAAGATTCTGTGAAGATGATAAGAAATAACCTACAGACTGCACACAGGGATTTCCAAATCACAAATGTAACCAAGAACCAATATGTGGAATGTGTAAAGGACTCTGACATTCAGCAGTAGAGCACAAAATCTGATTGGAAAATGGGCAGAAGAAGATTTTAGATTGTGAAAAGTTGTACAATACCACACATTTCCTCATGAAAATGAAAATTAAAACATTCACTGGGTGACAAAACAAAAGCCAATAGACGTGAACGTGAGAAAGAAATTTGTAGGGAAGAGGAAGAGTAGAGGGAGTAGGGAGATGAGAGATGGTGAGGGTAAGAGCAGCATGTATGCATTAGATAGACATTTGAAACCATCAAAGAACTCATTTAACTAATAAAAAATTAGAAAAAGCACAAAATAGCACATATTTATTAGAATAGCTAAAATAAAAACAATAAATCCCAACACCAAATTCTTGTGACTATGTAGAGAAATGAGAACACTGATTGATTTCCTTGTCAGTGTAAAACGGTACAGTCATGCTGGAAAAGAGAATGCGAGTCTTCTCCAAACTACACATGTATTTCACATTCGACTCAGCAATGTCGCTTTTTGGGCATTTGTTCCAGAGAATATAGGAGAAATACTGATACATGTGACAAATTAGAGATGGAGCTCAGGAATTATGCCAACTTACAGAGCTAGCTTCAAAAGATTAAACCCTTGGAGATGTCATTTACATAACATTTTTTTTTCCAGACTGAGAATTAGGCCTGGGCAAGTACTCCCCAATTAAACTACAGCCCCAGCCCTACTACATAGCATCTTTGAATCAGCAAACTTACAGAGATGGAAAACAGAGTAACGGTTGTCAGGAAGGGGCTTTGGTTGTTAGGTAGCTTTGATAGGTGGCTCAAAGAATACTTGTATGGGAATCCTTTGCTTCTTCACTGTGGTTGTGGTCTCACACACATTAGGATATGTGTGTGAAATCACTGAAGTCTGAATAAGGTCAGTTAATTGTATCGCTTCAATTTCCTGACTGCAATACTGTTCTGTATTTGTTGAATGTATTNCCATTGGAGGAAAACTGNATAAAGACTACACAGCATTGTATCTCATAGCTACATGAAAATCTACAGTGATCTCAAAACAAAAAGTTAAAAAAATCCCAGCATAAATTNTGTTAAACAAAACATAATGATATTATTTTTTACTGTCTGGTTAAAAAAATGGAAGAAATAGGTCAACTTCTTGTCTAAGATCACTTAAATACAATTGTAATTTAATCTGAATCCATGGTTTTCTGACTCCAGATCTGAATCTTTTCCTTTTAAACTTCAGAAATGACACAAAACTCACAAAACTATGCTGTGGATATACACAGTCCCAATGGATTTAACACGGACCTTCATGTGAGAGATTTAGTTATCTCAGGAGGGAGATGCAGCA
>LZPO01017569.1:0-37615 GCA_001675575.1 Neotoma lepida | reverse complement strand
CACACATTTGGGTTCCATGTATCAGTTTTTAAATTATACTAATTTCAGGGTTCTGAATTTTTATTCCAAATTTTATTCAAATCCCTTGATTTAGAATGACGTAAGCATCTCTCTTGTCAGAGGTTGTTTTTAAGTACAATAAGCCTAACATCCACTGACAGTAAAGTCAAGTGGAAGATTTACATTTAATCCTCAGCATCCAGGTTATATTTTAAATTAATCATCATTNCAGAATGGGATACAGGCGTGGGATGCAGGCATGGGATGCAATCCTGCAGCTTAAGGACCAACTACATTTTAGAACCACCTGGGGACCTTCTGAAATCATTGTGCCTTGACTTAATTCTTTGAATTAAGTCAAGACTTTTAAGATGGAATCTGAGAATCCAGTTTTTTTTCTCTCCTAAGTACAACATCCCAGATGACTCTAATGTGTACCCGAGTCACCAAAACTGCTCTAAGGTTAAGGCTGCATAAGACAAGAGGCAGAATACTATAGTAANGAGATATGTTGAGCCNTGGATTCAAATGGAGCTAGTCTTCAAGTCCNNGAAATTATTTTAGCAATCCAGTCCCCCAAGTGTNCACGAGCGGAAGACATGAGAAGAAAACAATCTCCTACTCTTGATTTTCATGGACTAGGCAGGNTGTATGACTCCAAACACCAGGTGGTTCTAAAGTGTACCCAAGAGTTTGACGTGTGTTCTCTCCCTCCAGGTCCTTAACCTGTTCCTCCTTATGACCTGAGGAGTCCTCCTATAGCAATGCCCTCCCTCAAGCTCCTCCTGTCCCGGATCTTCCTATACCCTGGAGTATAGTTCTGGAGTATCATTTTGTGAGCTTCTGCATTCTAATAGCTGATATTTTGGCCAAACTCATGACACATAGAAGCACCTCTCTGTGGTAATAAATAGTTCAGTTTGGAAGTGAGCTAGCTTCCTCATGAACTCACTTCTACAGAACTCCATTTCTACTCCTCTGTATTTGCAGGGTGTTTTACATGTCCATAAAATTAACTGAAAAACCAATCTATTTATAAAATATTGATAAAATCTAATAATTTCAGAGCAAAACTTTATGACATCAAACAAGGCTATTTCTATAAGTATGTGGGTCCTAAAATTTCTAAAATAATTCAAATACAATAAAGACAAGTTATTAAAAGAAGTTGGGAAGAATCCAGATTACGCTATAGTTATCTGAACAAAGTTTGTGCCTGTTGGAGANTATGGAGTCTGCCAGCCAAGCATGGGAGAACAGGACTGTGAATTCTTCTTTAACAGTAACTGAACCATGTCCTTAGAGAGTTAAGCTCTCTGAGCCTCAGTGTCCTCACCATGTCCTCCTGGAGTTGTTTTGGATGCCAAATGAGACACACAGAGGAACCTCAGNTGCCACTACCTGTCACCCTCCAGCTTCTGCTGGCACCAAAGTTCCCTTGTCTGACAAGGTAACAACAGCAGGCACAAGAAAACATCACGTTTCAAATTCTTCAGGCTGCTTTTAGTATTTAATTCAAGCAGAAGAGAGGAGAGGGGGGAGGGAACTTGGTGATTCAAGAGATTAATCACAAGAAATAAAAATAATGATTCATATTAGGACATTTTTTTCTGGACATGTTTGGTTATTTTGTTCCCTTGTATTTACAGGGAAATGAGCTAAAGGCTGATTTAAACTGTGATGCCTGCTCTAGGCAACATGAGGATCCAGACATGCCCTAAACAGGAACAATTGTCTATGGACAGCTCTCATCCCAGAGAGCTCTGGGTCACACTGGTCACTGGAGTCACCTTCCACCATTACTGAGCTTTGGCAAATCTATTTTNCTGTTGAATGAAATGTTTAAGTTATAAAAGACCAGTTTTTAGTGCTTTTCTTTAGGAACTAGTTGGATGGCTTGTTTGGTATAGTATCTTATATAGTCAGGATTGAAGATGTAATTTCTAAAAAGTAATCCAAAACTTGAGCCCACACTTTGGATATGTGACCACTAAAGATAGACAGAGTCTTGGTTACATGTCTTAAAGCAGGTTTTCTAACAAGAGTGTGGTCTTCAAACTTCACATGGAGTCAGAAGCACTTGAAATTGCTGAAGGATGTGCACTCTCAGGACTTAGTGTTACAGGCCCACAGAACAGAACCTCTGGGTTATTTTTAAAACCACCTGTGATTATTGTTTTCCTCCAAGTGTATGTAGTGTGTTTGCATGTGTGTCAGGGCACATGTGTATGCAAATGTGTATAGAAGCCAGAGGTTGATGACAAGTAATTCTCTACTTTACTTATTGAGGCAGGGTCTCTCCTAAACTACAGCTCACTATTCAGCTAGTCTGGTCAGCTAGCTTGCCCTGGGTATCTGTCTTTACCTGTCAGGTGCTGGGATTACAAGTAGCCATTATGCCTGTCTGGCTTTTATGTGAGTTCTGGGATATGAACTCTGGTCCTCATGTTTGCACAGTAAGCACTTTATTTACTGAGCCATTTCCCCAGCCCCATCTGTGTTTTAGAAAGCTGTCTAGATTCTCTGACATCATTCAAATTGTGTCATTGTTTGGATGCAATGCCACCTAAACATAAGTATTCATGAGACTTTCCTCAGGATCCTGTAAAAACAAAACCAAGAATTAAACCAATGGGCACTGCCATGTCATCTTTCCAGAGTTTGACTTAGTGAGTCTGAGACAAAGAAATTAATTTCTATTTATTTATTTATTTTCTTTCTTTTTTTATTAAAAAGATTTTCCACTCCTTTTACATACCAACCTCAGATTCCCCTCTTCTCCCTCCTCCCGCCCTGCCAGCTCCCCACCTCAACCGACCCCCCATTCCCACCTCCTCCAAGACAAGGTCTCCCATGGAGAGTCTCCAGAGCCTGGCACTCTCAGCCAAGGCAGGACAAGACCCTCCTCCCTGCACCAAGACTGCGCCAGGTGTCCCACCACAGGGACTGGGCTCCAAAAAGACAGCCCCTGTACCAGGGAAGGATCCTGATCCCACTGCCTGGGGGCCCTCAAACAGTTCAAGCCAAACAACTGTCTCAAGCTTCCAGAGGGCCCAGTCCAGCACCATGGGGGCTCCACAGGCATCTCTGTACATTTTCCCCTCATGATCTCAATGTCCCTTGTTCATAGAATCTCTCTTCTCTCTCATCAGTTGTACTCCTGGAGCTCTGAGAAATTAATATTTAAAAACATGCTTCCAGGAGCTGGAGAGAGAGAGAGAGAGAGAGAGAGAGAGAGAGAGAGAGAGAGAGAGAGAGAGAGAGAGAGAGAGGTTAAGGGTACAGGCTGTTTTTGCAGAGGACCCAAGTTTAGTTCCTAGGACCCACATGGCAGCTCATGACCATCTGTAACTTCAGTTTCAGGGGTACCAATGTGTCCAAGGGCACCCATATTGTACAGTATATATCTACAGATAAACACAAATACACAAAGTAAAAAATAAAAAAATTTTATATTTCCATGTGATTTTATTGATTGTCTGGATTTGGGAACTATTTAATCAATGAACAGGTTTCAGAGGCTCACACTAGGGTGGGAAGGCAAGAAAAAAAGGAAGGAAAACAACCAAACCCAATCAAAATAGCTAGAATCCATCAAACAGACAAGAAACTGTTCTCTTACATACTTTACCTTGCTTAATTATTAACCCAATACCTCCGCTGTCCAAGTGTTAGACACTTTTGACTCAACATTACATAGAAGAGCATGTAATAGAAGATGGGAAACACTTTAAACAAGTAGAGACAAGATATAGGTGCCCCTCAGCTAACACTTCATCTTTCCAGGGCCAGGCACCTGGGGCCAGAACAGTGCTCACTACAGCCGACCATTGCTCTCACAGCAAAGCTAACAACGCTGCAGGCTGATGCCTCAGTGTGATGAGCCGGTTAACTTGGTTCTGGAGAGGTCAGTGCATGGCTTCTCAAGGAAGACTGATTAGCTAGAAGCTGTGCAGTACAAGTTTCCAGGCTTAGCTTTGAACAGGACTTCCTGCCCTGCCTCTTGCAAGTTCCAGCTTGAAAACAAGCTTTTAGGGGTCAATACTAAACAAGACTTTGAAAATCCATAAAATAGGAAGAGAATACCTGGCTCAGAATCGAGGAAAACTGAGAAGACCTCACGTTGATCTGTTTTGCTTCTTTGAGGATGAGCTCCTGAGGGAGACCAGAATAATCACTTTTTAAACAGTTGTCAATTGCTTAAAAAGGCTAAACTCATGGTGATTGATATAAAGCAAAATCATTAATAAATTTTAAATGCATTTGATTTTAAGAGGCACTGAATAATCTTGATGGAATTTTGGACCTATTTTGTTCATGTGTGCCCAAGTTTCTGGTTATTCACCAAGAGAAGTGAGTAATACCCAGATTCTGTGCTAACAACTGTCCTTGGAAGCAAGGGGCAAACACAGAAGGACATAACACTAGGAGACAGCAACTACAGTCCTCATCTTTGGGTTTTTCTGCTGACTTAGCCTGGGAACAGGTGGCTCTGACACCTCAAAGATCCTGTGTTTAGAGAGGAAGAAGGAGAAAGGGGTCTGTAGAGTCAAAAGACTTTCCTCACATGTCATTGGTCAGGACTGTGTCCCACAGCCATGCCACCTCAAAAGTCAGCCAGGAAATATGCATTTTCTGTAGCAGAGGCAGCCAAGGGCTGGAGTTGGAGGTAGAGTTTATGTTTTGACAGCTAGCCCAGGGGCTCTAGCACTCCAAGATGACAAACATATCGTGGATTGGAATGGTTTGCAGGAGAAATCATTATCTTTGAGTTTGAAGGAAAGGAGTGTTTTACTAGTTTCACGGCTGAAGGCTGTAAGATGTGAGATGACCGTTATTTACTTTTTCCAAANTCTCAGAGGTAGTGACACATGCATACATGCATACATGGAGTGGTGTAGAAGGCAGTGTGATGGATTTCCAACACACAGAAACTGTCCTCTAATTTTCTACTAAAGCTGCACAAATAGCAGCCAGGGGGATGAACACCCCCCCCNCACACACACACAATGTTAATGTTACTTCTTCCAAATGTAGCAAACGGCACTCTTGTCTTTCTCCGATGCTCTAAAATCTTTAGTATTTATTTTTAAAAAGAAAATGTGACATCAAAATGGAAAAGTTATTTTCTTTTCAAAATAGTTTTAATGAGGACTGGTGAGAGGGTTCAGTGAGTAAAGACGCTTGTTATCAGTGCTGACAACCTGAGCTCTACCCCTGGGTCCTACATGGAGGAAAGTGAGACCTGCTGAAAGTTGTCCACTGACCTCATATGAGTGCCAATGCACATGCATGTGCACACACACACACACACACACACACACACTATTAAAAAATCAAAAATAATTTTCACATCACTTTTTAAAAAATATGAACTTTGTGCTCATTACATGCCCTCAGAACTTCATTTTAAAATTACTTACCTGGAGCATTGGACAGAGTGGCTCTCAATTCAAATAGATCACAATATAAAAATCAATTCCCTCTATGTTGTGCCAGAAAAAGATCAGCTAGGCTGGAACTTTCCGTCTGTGTGGTAGCATTGCCTCAAGACTAAGCTTTGTGGAAACTAAGCACTTTATAATCATGATCGAAAATTAAGTTATTTTCTAGTTGCGTGAGCTTTCGATGTAAAAATGGTTACACAAAACCTAGGCTCAGCTTTGTCTCTAAGACTTTTTTTCTCTTTACTGGACAGCTTATTATTTCCTGTTGTAATCAAATCAAACTACAGCCATCTCAAGGTACTGTATGCAAACCCCAGAGTTTGTCACCAGTTTGAGAGATGAAGGACAGCATAGAGGCTCCTGCAATTCAGTTCCCTGGTTTCACTTATTTAAAATTTCCAAAAGGAGCAAAATTCTCTATAAGGTCCCTGGCTTTTCACTCTGCTGTGTTTCTAGCTTGTTGGCACTCAAACTAGTAGACTGGGATATCTTAAATATGTGAAATTTCCTCAAGATGAAGAAACTTTGTCTTTCTGATATGATCAAACCATTTCTGAGGAAAGATTTATTTATGGTAGGAGTTTCTCTCCTGTAGAGAGGAAAAGAACAGCAAGTGCCCCTCATATAGAAACTACCAGTTTCATCCTTTTGGAGTTCCTTTTCTGGATTCCAAGACCCACCTATGCTCACCTGCAGTATCGCTCGGTGTCTTCATGTAAATCTTCAAAGGGAAAACAGGACAGCTTAACTGTTGCTATGAGCAACAAGTATGCGATGGTTGATTTTGATTGCCAAGTTGATGGGATTGTGAAATGCCTAGGGCATTAGTGAAGCGTACTATTGGCTGGATCCCTGAGGTTTTCCAGGGAGGATTAAGAGAAGCCCCTCCTCCCCTTGAATGTTCTGAGTGTGGTTAGCATCATGGGGTCCAGAACTGCATAAGAAGCTGAGCACCCTCAGTCCCCCTTCTCTACTTCCTAGGCCATGGAAATGTAAGCTAGAAGCTTCATGCTTTAGTTTCTTTCTCACCGTGATGTACTTGTCCTTGAGCCAAAATAAATCTTGCCTTAATTTGGTTTTTGTTAGGTAATGGGCTATAGCAACAAGAAAAGTAATTAATAGAAAGTCTGAACTCAGATCCAGAAACTTAAAAACAAGACATTCATACTTAAATTTGATGTTCCTTCATGGTGTCTTTCCCTTGTCTTCTGTAGAGCAATGTGCCCTGCCAAGGACTCCGGGGACTTAGGGAAGAATGAGTCACTAGAAGGAAGGTATCTGCACTTCCAAATACCTGCAAAGATAATACATGTTGATCCATATTGGACTGTGATGTGAGCAAGGAATTTTCCTTTAATGTTCTACAACATTCAGGAATTCAGGTAGATTGCAACAGCTGACCTAATGTTCTTAATACAGCATAGATATGAGTTCTCATAATAATTTGACATCAAAAACAGTGTTTGAGCTGATAGAGTTCTAGATTAATGTCAACCCCAGAGTCAAAGGATACAGTACTTTTTACCCTTAGGGCTATCTCCAGATATTATGCTAAAAATGAAAATGATCTTTAAAAATATTATTCAAAATACTTAGCATATAATGTCTATAAACAGGATGACCCATGTTATATAATAATACGCTTATCACTTAGGACATTGATATAATAGGTTTGTTCAAACTTCATTTAAATTTAAATATGCAAATGTCCCCTTTGAAGAAATTTAATGTATTATAGTGTAATGACATTCAGCCTCACTTAAAAATGCAGCTAATTTAGATCATTTCAGAGAAAATGACAACTGTTCCCTTGTTACAAAGAGCACAAATTAGATGGTTTATAATTTTTACTGACTAAAGTTAATCACTGATGTTAATAATACTTTATGCTTATATAACATTTCACTTCAGTATACCCAATGCCTGTTATTGCAAATGATCAAAATATTTCTATGAGCTGAGAATAAGATAACACATAGTGCACGTGTGTGTGTATGTGTGTGTGTGTATGCATGTGTGTGTTTTTGTAGGTGATCCTTTTGCTGTTCAGCAATTCTAAAGTGGTGAGAAGCAAAGTCCATCCATGGCAGATGTTTCCCTATAAGATCTGTAGAAACCAAGGTACAGCTACTAGGGAAAGGCAAAGAAATAGGGAACAGGGTTGTCTGTATTGGCTTGCCTGAGATGAGAATGTAGAAGCAGGTACAGATATCCAGGGGGCAGTAGAATCCGGGGCACAACTACAGATACCCAATGGGGATGGCACCACAGCCAGTCAGTATTCCTGATCAACTAGTCTATGTTACTTTGGCTGCTATTTTATTCTTTGACTTTTATTGGCTTCTTAAATTTCTTTTTGATTCTATGAGACATCTAATACTGTAGATTAAAACTTGTTTTCCATACGTAGGTTTAAATTGGATTTTATTTTTGACAACCCAAACTTGACTGCCTTGTGGCATTTGGAATTATCTCTAGTCCACATATTCTATTGAAAAGACACTGATGTCAGAAGAAAGTGAATGTACACAGTCTGCTTGGGTAACCCAAGACTCAGCTGTCTCTGAGGGCATCAGCATCAGCAGCTGATGTTTTGCTTCTCTGCTGGGACTCCTGGTACGAAGTTCTTTTCTTACAAACATGAGATCTAATTCTCAGTCATGCTTTAACTCTCAGTTGATGTCTTGCTTCATCTGAAAAGTGTCCAGAGGTCTCCCTTCCTTTTGAGATACATAATGTGCGCTCCTACAGAATGTCCTGCGTATAGCTCATTGAGCCTTATGATGGCTTAGTCCTTCACTACACTGGAACTTCCTTGAAGAGGGAGTCTGTGGTACTTTTCAAGGTTCCTCCAGACGGGATGCAGTTCTTGGAATGGAGTAGGCACTCAGTGACTTTCTGCCTAGGGAATCACAACAACTAATGTCCTTAATGGGTTCAGGAGAATGCATTAGAAGAGTGCAAACTTCTTTTTTAAGATTTATTTTTGTTTTTATTCATGTATATGTGTCTGTAGGTCTGCCATGTGTGTCTGGGTTTTCATGGAGACCAGGAGAAGCTGTCAGATCCCCTGGAACTGGAGTTACAAGAGGTTGTAGGCCTCATCATGCAGGTGCTGGATACTGAATATGGGTCTTCTGGAAGAGCTGTAAGTGTGCTCTCTCTCTCTCTCTCTCTCTCTCTCTCTCTCTCTCTCTCTCTCTCCCTCTCTCTCTCTCTCTCTCTTTCTCTCTCTTGCTCACTTGCTCACTCTGGTTTTTCGAGACAGGGCTTCTCTGTGTAGCCCTGGCTTTCCTGAACTTGCTCTGTAGACGAGGCTGGCCTTGAACTCACAGAGATCCCCTTGCCTCTGCCTCTCAAGTGCTGGGATTTAAGGTGTGCACCACCACTTCCTGGTGCAGTAACTTAACTGCTGAACCATCTTTCCAGCCTCAAGTGATTGAACTTCTATTTTCACATACCTTTAAACTAGAAAGCCATGCTATGAAAGTGTTTCAAATTGGTTTTAGAGGGTTGGCAAGAAATTCTTGTAGTGGTTCATGTTGTAGCTGTCAGTATGATTTGATTTAGAAACATCTAGTAGATTAATAAAGTACACATCTGAATGTGTCTGTAGGGCATTTCCAGAGATGCTTGGCTTATGGGAGAACAACTAAGGCAGAAGACTCCACCTCCAGTGTGTGTGTGGTGTCACCCAGTGTTCTGGGAGTCCAGATGGAATAAAAGCAGTACAAAGGGGAAGCACACGCATACCCCCTCACCCCGTGCTGAGGGTAGGCTTACTCTCAGCTTCCAACTATCGTCAGGTGAGCCATGACCCTGACTCACCATAGAATCATTGTAAAGGAGCTAGGTGACCATGCACTAATACTTCTGAAATCACAAACCAAAAATAAAAGTTTTTCCTTTAAATTGATTTGCTCAGCTATTTTGTCGTAGTGATGAAAGGTCAGAAACATAGGTTTTTGTTTATTTTTTATTTTGCATGCATCTTCTCTTTGGATATTGGTTGGTGACATCATTAAGTTAAGGACTAAACACAAGGATTTTAGATGTATAAGACAATTTAGGTTAGGCATCAATTATTACAGACTGAAAAATTTAGAATGTGAAAACTGAGTTTTTATTCATATACTTGGACATGACAGCTAGTTACAGACCACGTCTGCTGTTGTAAGTGAATCTCCTGAGTTTAAGTCCCGCACTCCTGTCCTTGTATTGCCCTGCTCTTTCCTACTGAAGTTGTACAGGTAGTTTCTAGTAGAAAGCAACCAGGCAAGGAATGGTGGGGATAATTAGTTGCTCTTGCCCTACTGCAATTCTGTCACTATTGTTGACACTCTGTATATCCTATGCTGTTGAGTATTTCAATGACATGAGTAAGAATTGCCTGTATTTCACAAATAAGACTCTGTAAGAGAAGTTGCTCAAGGATGCAAGCTGAGACCAAATCTTTGCAAATTGGAAGTACTGGGGCAATTTGATTAGAATTTGCTGAATCCTTCTAGCATAGAGGAAGAATGTGACCTATAGAAAGCTCCATGTGGATTTTTCTATCCTTAATAACTTCTGCATTTTCTCAGTCCATCCTAGTAACATGCTCTCAGCTTTTCCAAGCAGTGTCTACTCCGAACTAGTTCAGCACTCATCTACTGGAAGTCTCCCCATACTCGCACTCAGCCTTTACCCCCTTCCTCTGCATGCTACAGATTAGAGGATGAATCTGGCAAGACTGTATCCTCCAAATTTCACATATCACTCGGCAAATATCCCAGAAGTATAGTTCCCACTGTTGCTTAAGAACTTCCAGCCAAATGGACTTTATTCTAAGGAGTAATTTAAAAATCCAAGATGCACTCAGTTTTGTTCAGATGAGGAAACTGAGACCTGGAGGGGTCACAATGACTTCTACAGGGTCATTCCTAATTTTAGTAAGTGGCTGAACTGATTCACGGTCTCCATTTTTCTACTTCAGCAGAAAAATGGGAGAGAAAAGCCCGTTTGTGGCCAGTACTACACTGTTCCTTTACAGGAACAAGGAACTTTCCCTTTATGGGAAAGTCACTCGGGTTCTTCCTGTTTAGGACAAATAGTTTGTGTCTCTCTGTGTGTCCTTTCCTCTCCTACTCACATCTTCTCCTCCTAATTCTACCATGCCCGCTCCTTACAGAACTTTAGGAAACTGTCAATCCACTGCTCCTCCAATTTCTCTCAAAGCACATCTTCCGCAGAGGACGCCTTTCACCTGTTGGAATTTGGGGATTTGGAAAAAAATGTGGCCGTCTGCCTAGAGGCTCGCTGGAACACAGGTGGTCCTCAAAGAGTCTCAGGTAGGCCTGCTTTAAAATCCTGTTTCAGGCTTGAATACACACAAACTTGAAAGCTCACTCACTGTAGTACTAACAAAAATCAGTCAAAAAAATAATTTTCTATGGTTTCTAAAATAGGAGAGGAGGGGTGCTTTGAGTAACTGAGATACATTATATACAAATATGGAGCTGTCTAAGATTATTTCATGAAAAAGAAGATGTTGTTGTATCCCAATTTTTCAGACATTCTATTTAATGCTAACTTTATATGCATAAACTTTATTATTTTTTTTCTGGTGAATATGCAAATAATAAATACAAGGAAAAGTAGTTGGATGACTGAATCCAAACAAGAATTAACCCCCAATCAATTCTCAAATGCTTCTAGGATCCAGACAAGTCATATATATGAGTGATGTAGACTGTGTCCCAGGCAATAAGGAGTAGTAAATTGTAGCATCCCGCCATTGCTCACTGCTGTCAAATGAGAGCAGGGTCCACTATTTGCTAGGTTCTCCGAAGTATTTTTTTAAAAGAAATGATGCCCAGTGACTGGGCAAAACCCAAATTTATTTTATGTAGCAGTCATTCTAGAGTCCTTCCTGTTAGGTAGCCTCCCTGGGTCTGTGGGTTGCAGAGTGATTGTCCTTTAGTTTATATCTAGTATCCACCTATCAGTGAATACATACCATATTTGTCCTTCTGAGTCTGGGTTACCTCACTCAGGATGATATTTTCTAGTTCCATCCATTTGCCTGCAAATATCATATGGCCATTGTTTTTCTCTGCTGAGTAGTATTCCATTGTGTATATGTACCACATTTTCTTAATCCATTCTTCANTTGATGGGCATCTAGGTTGTTTCCAGGTTCTGGCTATTACAAATAATGCTGCTATGAGCATGGATGAATATATATCTTTGCGATATGAATGAGCGTTTCTTGGGTATATACCCAAGAGTGGTATCACTGGGTATTACCAATTTTCTGATAAACCACCATACTGATTTCCACAGTGGTTGTACAAGTTTGCACTCCCACCAACAGTGGAAGAGTGTTCCCCTTGCTCCACATCCTCTCCAGCATAGACTGTCATCAGTGTTTTTGATCATAGCCATTCTGACAGGTGTAAGGTGGTATCTCAGAGTCGTTTTGATTTGCATTTCTCTGATGACTAAGGATGTTGAGCATTTCCTTAAATGTCTTTCATAAACTTTAATAAACACTCATTTTATCTGTTAAAAATCCATACTTGTGAATTCCTAATCATTTTCCATATTTTTAACAATATAGAAGTAACAACTTATCTATTCCCTTCCAAATGCATCTCAATAAAAATTTTCCAATGTTAGAGGCCTTGGGGACTAGCAATTACAGCACACACTATTGAGTTGATCAAGAAGCCCATGTAATTTTGGCTTTAAGATACAGAAAATGAAGCTTCCTGCAGTGCAGTAACTTGTCCAAGGTCATGGTTAAACCAGGAGCTTGNAGGCAAAAACAGGTCCAGCTGATGCCCACATCCACTCTCTGTCTGCACTGCTGAGCATCTTGAAATACTAGGGCTTTCAATGGTTGGTGAATCACAGACAGGAACAACACCGGATTCCATGTGATGTTTGTATGCTAGGAGATGGTCCTTTTCCTGATCTTTTCACAATGAAGTGATAGCTTGCAAAGCCTCGGTGTTATCTTAGAACCCTTTAGACACACCTCTGAGTTCCTGCAAAAAAAAAAAAAAATGGAATCCCACACAAAAATCCCTTGACCTCTGCCTTGTGGACAGCGTGGTTTTCTGTGCTGGTCTCCATTTGTTATAAAGAGAGACTTCTTTGATGAGGTAGCTACACTTACCTGTGTGCATAAGGATAAGCCTTAGAATATAGTAAGGAATTATGTTGGTCTAGTAAAGTGACAGTAGTAGAGTCCTTTCCAAGGTCCATGACCTCCATAGCCCTGGTACGCTGGCTAGGTTTCCAGGACCAGGCATGATTTCCCCTTTGCTAAGAGGACTTTAAGTCCAATTAGAAAGCCATTGGATGCCACTGACATGTGAGCATCACTTATTGTACCTTTATGCCTATCTTGTCATGGTGGTAACTGTTGTGGTTGATAGGTGTTACAGCTAGATAAGGCTGTTAGCTGCTTCCCTCCCTCAGAAGCTTGCACAATGTTTTCAGAAACCGTGGAGGTTTTCAAGTCAGATCCAGCCTGAATCATCAGAGTTCTGTGTCCCAAGTGGGCAGTGTCTTTAGCAACAGGGGCTCACTTTCGACCCCTGGAGGCAACAAAGGGTTGTACTGATAGTCTATATTGTTTTGAGAGTCACTTGATTGACCCAACCAACCATTCAAAAGGACTTTTCTCCTACCTGGTCCTGGGGTTTTTATTAGTCTTACTCTTGTAGGGAGCATTGTCAGCCCAAATGGCTTAACTTCTTTTACTGCTTTGTGTGTGTGTGTGTGTGTGTGTGTGTGTGTGTGTGTATGTATGTGTGTGTGTGTGTGTGCATGTGTGTGTATATATATACACATACACTTTTATGTCTTGTGTATAATTTTAGATAAAGATAAAATGATTCTTCAATGTTTTATCAAACAACCTTGGTGCTATTTGTCCCTCATCCCTCCTCTCCTTCTGTACTGACCTTCTACCATCTTACACAGTTGAATCCCCTTCCTGTTATTCCATTTCTCACCTGTATCCTGCTATTCCTATTCCACCCTGCCACAGTCCCTTTATAGCTTCCTTGTTTCTGTGATTTTTCCATACTGTACACTCACATCTGAGGATTTGGAGCTAAGGACTTCTGATGAGAGAGAACGTGTGCCATTTGTCTTTCTAGGTCTGGACTACCTCACTTAATACAATATTTTCTAGGAGCTGAGAGAGTATAGAATGAAATGGGTGGGGGAGGCAAAGTGTTACTCTAGGTAGCATTTATTGAACTTTTATATTATTCCACTATTTTTGCAAGGATAAAACAGAATTCAGATGATGCCATGACACTATCCTCTGCTTATTTCCCTTATTGACTGCACAAAATGGAAATTACCTATCTATCTATCTATGTATCTATGTATCTATCTATCTATCTATCATCTATCTATTCTCTATCTATAAATAACCTGTCCATCAAATATATAGACAAAAAGAAATTTCTCCCATTTTCTCATTTTTATTCGCCTTACGTCCCAAGAAGAGCTGTCTCTGGTATAAGATTGCTAAAAATTAGGCCACTTCATGATTTAATTTTCCTGATAGAAAACAATTATTTCTTCCACCCAAAGCATTTCAATGAAATGTACAAATAGTAAAGAAACAGCATCAACAAAAATTTTGCAAAGTGTCTATAACATCTTGAACAAGTAATTTGTAATTAGACATAGTGACAAATGACAAATGACATAAGATCTCTTCAGGGGCAGATGAGTAGCAGAAAACTGTGTGCGCTGGGCTAGCATCAAAGAATTGGACAAGCACATTTGAAACCGGTTGTGCCTGTCTCAAGGAGACGCAGAGAAGAACATTAGAGTCTAGATAATTCAGTCTTTATGGGTACAGAGATCTTTTCATTAATTCCCAACTTGCATAGCTAATGTTAAATTAGAAACTAAAATCTCTTAAGGCCAAACTCTCTTAAATCTCATAAAATCATGGTCAAAAATATATAGAAAATAATTAAAATAATTTACTAAATCAAGCCCAGATTTTAAAAACATCGTACTCAATTCTCCTGAAGTTTCATCTAAGATTTAAAATTCTTTGCAACTCTTCTCTTAGTATATTTCTAAGTCATCTAGCCACAGGCTCATGTATTATTCAGTCCAAGCTTGCTCTGAGCTAAAGCACACTCACTGTGAGGAATACCAATGGCAGCTACATTTCTGAGAAAATAAAGCAAGGAAAGGTTGGCAGCCTTTTAAAATCTTATTTACAACCTCTTAGTTCAATTGCAGCAAATCAGACTCTTCTAAAAATTTATCCATTTCTTTTAGATTTCTAAACTTGGTGAAATCTATCTTTTAAAGGTGTGATCTTTTGATTTGCTGAATTTCATTGGCATTTGTCATCCAGCCTCCCTCCCTTCATTCCTAATTTTATTGTTTTAATTAGAATTGAGTCTTTAAATTCTGCCACTGGGTTGTCAGTGACTATTGACTCTCATATGCAGCAACTCGGTTTTGTTGTAAATGCACAAGGATTTAGCATTGATAGAAAGTACCTGTATTCAAAAAGTGTAATTTTTCAACTTTGAAAAGATCCTGGACAAATAGCAGAGGCAAGTTTGTCTTAAGAAAACACAGCCTAGGGCTGGAGAGATGGCTCAACAGTTAGGAGCATTCACTGCTCTTCCAGAGGACCTGGGCTCCATACCTAGCGCCTATATGGCAGCTCACAACTGCCTTGTCTGTAATTAACTCCAGTTGCAGGGGATCCAGTGCCTTCTTCTGACTTTCACGGTTACTCGGTAATCCAAGCAGTGTGTTTATATACATGCAGACAAAATACTTCTCTCACACACAATATTTTTTTAATTAAAAAAGTTTTTATTCATTTTACAATCCAAACACAAATCTCCCTCTCAACCCTCCCCACCCCTCACCTTCCCCCAACCCACCCTCCATCCCCTCCTCCAAAAGGGTAAGTCCTCCCATGTGGGGACAGCAAAGCCTGGTACATTCAGTTGAGGCAGGACCAACCCCCTCTCCACTGCATCAAGGGGGAGCAAGGTGTCCAACCATAAGTACTGTAATCCAGAAAGCCAGCTCGTGCTCCAGGGGTAGATCCTGATCACACTGCCAGGGGCCCCTCAAACAGATCCAGCTACACAACTGTCTCCTGTATGCAGAGGGTCTAGTCTGGTTCCACGCAGGTTCTACTGCTGTCATGAAAATAGCCAAATGGGTCTTGAGTCGGGGTAATAGAATGCTACAAGTTGTCCCTTCCCAACAGGCATCAGGAATCTGCTAAATCAGACCTCCAGGCTGTATCCCTTCTACTCTGATAACCCACAGATAAAGCTGATAACACAAAGCCACATGGGAGAAAAGGCTGCTCTGCTCGGTGGCTTGCCAGTAGCATAGCTGATAAGGCAACTAAATTTATAAATGCTCCATGAGCCCTTTTTTATATCAACTGCAACAATCAGCAAGCAATTTTTTTCACCTGTCACTTTGTGTTCTCTTGAAGATTTAATATGCAAGTTTCCTCTCTAAAGAAGAGTTGGCGACATAACCCCAGAAGTAAGATAAGAATGAGGGAGACTCTAAACTATGTGACATGTCATCAGGCTATCTCAGTATTACAGGTTTGTATGATCACTCAATAATTTCACATTTCCTACTACAAGAATTCAAACAGGATATAAAGAAGTAAAAATGACTAACATATCTCCCGCCACCAAGAGGTCTGTTCAGAGGGAGGAGTAGTTAGAATGTGTCCGCATCTCTTCTTTATGTAAAATAAAGATGCCACTTGGAATCTGTATACAAATGTGGGAGAAAGAACGAACATTCTTGATTTTTCAGTTTGGGAAACTGGTTTCTTCTTCATTTAGGTAGAGATTTGCAAGCTATGCCCATGTCGTTAAAATAAATGTGTCATTGGTGAAGTGGAATAACAAGAGAAAATTTCTAAAGTCGTGTAATAATACCATAAAAATATTCATAATGATGAGGGGGGATGCTTGGACTTGGTCCTGGTAGCTGCCAGGCTTTGCTGTGATGCTGTGTCTGTTTGTCAGAGAATACAGAGGACATCAGAGACACTAAGGCCATCTTAGTGATGGAGAGAAGGGAAGAAGTTGGTTCCTGATATTTCCTTTCTTAGCCACAAAAACATGAATGGACTTTGAATTCCATAATCCCACATAATTTCCTGTGTCTGTTCTGTTTTCTTTTCTTGAAACCCTTTTGCTATGATATCATTACTATTATATAATTGTGTCTCAGTTCAGGGATACAGCCTAAGTCCAAATAGGTATACATTCTTTAACCTGTATTTTGAGTTGTCTGAAGTTTTAAATGAATGCCATTAAAATAAAGATTGACCTTCCATTTCATTATATTTTTTCATTAAATACACATAGATCACATAGGAAACAGGAATTTTATGTCATCTGGGTTCCTTTGTTCCTCTTGAGGAAGTGAGCTTAGAATTTTAATGTCATAACTAGATATGTGATTTACTATTTAAATATATAATATTTAGGATGAATTCCTACTATTATTCCTTTAGATTATAAATATATGTATATAACATGTAGGATAAATTCCTAATATTGAAAATAGGAGTACCTTGTGTCCTCACAGGTCACTGATAAATAAAATGAAGAATCCAGATAACAAAATCCTGGAAATAAGTATGAGGAGAGAGTAAGGAATTAGTCTATTTATGCAGGGCCACAAACCTACAGTCACTTATTAATCATTTCTGACATTCTACTCAACAGCCAGACACTGTATTTCTTACATGCCAAATCGCTGTGTGACTGCCTAAGCACAGCAGCGCAGAGAAAGAAATGTT
Source organism: Neotoma lepida (assembly GCA_001675575.1). Classification (NCBI taxonomy): domain Eukaryota; kingdom Metazoa; phylum Chordata; class Mammalia; order Rodentia; family Cricetidae; genus Neotoma; species Neotoma lepida. Next base: position 20,332 of record LZPO01017569.1, on the reverse strand, counting down.
GACTAGGGCTTGAAGAGAAGAATCAGCCTCAAGTTCTCACAGATGGTAGCAAAGCAAGAAGGAGGAGGGTTGAGCCTCATCGCCTAACATAGTTTCCTAGAGTCAGAACTCACGGTTGCTATGATTCCTTAAGTAGTAATGTGTGCCTGGAGAANCACATCTCCTCCGTCCAGGCACAGTCCCAGGTATGTCTGTATATATGTATATTTCTGATAATAGATTATAATAATATATAATAGATATAATATATTATTATAGTAGATAATAGATGATAATAGATAATAGATAATAATATTATTTTAATTATTGCTCGTAAAAACTAAAGAGCTATGGACACATTAAGCCTTCATTTCAGAAAAATGTTTCCCATCAGATTGGAAAATTACTTGCTCTGGGACAGTCCTATGGAGGAGGGGAAGGAAGGATCTGAGAAACCAGAGGAGTCAGAGACACCAGAGAATCAACTGACAGGGACTCATGGGGTCTTGCAGAGATCAGAGAACCTGTAGGGGGTCTGACCTAGACGCCATATATGTTATAGCTGAAAAAAAATGACTTGCTAATTTTCAAGTTAGCAGTTGATGACTCCAAAGCAGTGATTCTCAGCATTCATAACACTGTGACCCTTTANTNTAGTTCCTCATGTTGAGGTGATCTCCAACCATAAAATTATTTTGTTGCTGTTTCATAACTATAATTTTGCTACTGTTATGAATTGTAATGTAAATATCCGATATGCAGGGTATCGATTAGGTGAGTCAAGGACTTTGACTAACAGATAAAGGTGAAAAATCGACAAGACCATTGCTAAGGAGGAAGATTCCAAAGACAACTTGCCCATCAAGTCATCCCNCTAAACAGATGCTGCGTACACTCAAAGCAAGCTTGCTCAGGAGATTTGAAGGGTGTTTTAAAATGTAAAGACTGGGGGTTGAAGATACTTAGCAGTACTAGCCTTTTCATGAAACCAAGTTCTTCATACTAGGATTCTATAAACCAAATGCATGGGATGAGAAGCCAAATAGTTCTGACTTTCCTACAATATCAACGCATTTCTCTTGCTTTGGTTCCTTTCCATTGTCTCCCACTATACCTGTGTACTTGTCTAAGTTTATCATACTGCTTCCTGGGTTTCTGGATGTTTGTAAAATAACATCTTGCTGAAAATCATTAACATACCCAGTCAAGGTTACTTTGCTTCTTTCTCTGTGATGGCAATAATTGAATTAGAATATTATCGAAGCTACAGGTACATCAATCACTCAGTCTCTACTGAAGACTTCTACTTGCTGGCTCTTTGCCCTCTTCTTCTAATGCCATGGAAGAAGTAGGAGGCACTAGCAAACATGGGCTTTGTCGAAAAGTAAAGAAAGGGACATCGGACGCTTTCATCCTTCTCTACGCGCAGATAACAGAGCAGAGCATCTAATCTTGCTGGCTGGTACCTTTACTCACCATTACTGCCAGAGCTACATCCCCACTTGTTTCAGGGTCACATTACATTTCTATAAAGACACTTAAGATGTAGAGTCAGAGTGACCAANCAGTGTTTCATTAGAGTAGATTAAGTATATGATCTTGCCAAAAAGTGGTGGTGCACGCCTTTAGTCCCAGCACTCAGGAGGTAGAGGCAGGTAGATCTCTAAGTTTGAGGTCAGCTTGGTGTACAGATCAAGTTCTAGGACAGCCAGGGCTACACAGAGAAACCCTGTCTCGAGCCCTACACCTGAAAGAATACAGTTTTAACATGATAAAGATAATGAAAAGATCCTTTTGTTTGGCACAACTTCACCTTGCAATGGGGAAGCCAGGATCAGCTCAGAAGCAAACCCTACTCTAATTTGGCTTTAAAAAAAAAGATATATTCATTATTTAAATCTCTGAGAAATACATGTTCATTTAAAAAAAAGAGGGGGGGCTTAAGAAACACAGAGAATAAGACTTAAAAACTAAGATTAAGATTTTTTTGTTCTAAATTATAAAAAACTTAGGTGGAAAAAACAGCAACAATGCCTTGGAGCTGTGTGGTCTTAGCTGAATTAGATAATATTACTAAATATGACTTTTCTTACTAAGAGAAAATAATATCTGTATTACGTAAGTTTGGGGAAGACGAAATTTTGTAATGCAGTTAAGTAAATGATACAATTCCTAGAAACTAGGAATGTTCCATAGAATGTAATTGGTTTGTGATGTTTTTGTTATTTAATTACTATAATCCCATTAGTAACTTTGGTTCAACCTTCTTTGTCCAGCTTATTATGAGATTATTTGAAAGTTCTCAAGGTTCTGAAATATGTAATACTCTTGTGCCTGTGAGTTCTTTTGAATTGTTCTACTCATTCAAATTACAATCGAGACTGATTTTATTCCAGTCCTTGGTAGGCAGAAGGAGAGGTCCTGTATTTGACAGGAGTAGGCATTCCTCAATAAAGACCAGACTGATATTGTTGAGTAATATGGTGATATGATGGTTGGATACATAATCCTAGAAGGGAATATGCCTTTCTGAATGGTTACTATGCTGTAGACTCTGTTGTGTTAAAATTCTTTGCCTGTACAACATTTTATCTGGTAATACTCATTCTGAACTTTTGCAGTCTACATTGTACCTAGAAAAACTCTAACTCTGAATTCAATTAAAACCCTTGAAGACCTAACAGTTAACAATCCTTAATTTCAAAGTGCTTTTTATAAGTTCTCCAGGAGTTACAGAATCTCTCCATCTTTGCTAATTTTTGATCTTTTTCTTAGAATGTTTTCTGAATCCCAGATGTTTGAGAAAGCCTCCCCAAGGCTTCCCTGGAGCACGCCACCTCTGTAATGCTCTGCTTGCCAGGTGCCTCTGAATTCATTAACTGGTTGGAACTCTCTTACAAGATTGACCATTTCCTATTTCATTGATATGTCTCTTCTGTAACCATCTCACTTCTTTTATAGACTGGAAGGACCTCAAGGGAAGGGGGCTTGTTTGGGAATAGCTGCATCTCTCAGAGACATCACTAATAGAAGGAAAACTCTTCAATGCACCCAGTGAGTTCAACGGGATTTTCACTGCCAATTTGCTAATTAAACTTGCAAGTGGTTACTAATTTTGTTAGATAGAAAACTAAAGCTTGAAGAGGGTGCAAAGCATGCATTGAAAACTTTGTCATGCTGAGCAAACTAAATAAGATTTGTAGGTTTTTCTCTTTCTGATGCCACATTATAACAGCCCAAGTCAGGACACAAAATAAGTGCAAGGACTGAGCCCTAAGTGATCCATGACCACCCTGAAAACAACACTAACACACACAATTATATTTTTGAAAAGTGCATAGCCCACTGTGTTCCAGTAATGCACAACAGAGGATTCAAACCTGACCAATTTGCCCTTCACAGTATGTCTAAATAATTTATTTTCACCTTGTTGCCTCAAATGGGAAACCACTTGAGGACAATGACTGTTTTTATGGATGTATTGCACCCCAAAACTTTATAATACATAACACCACATGTCTTCTCTGTACTCCCTTGGAACAATTATATGCATTTACAGAAAACAACAGTAGTATTTGCGAGAAAAAAGTTGACTAAAATTAAGTTCAGGTCACTATACTGAAATAGAGAGAAAATTTCTACCAGACTATGACAAGGCAGGAATGGAAACAAACACATATATTAAATAATTAGCCAAGGAACACTGTGTATGTTTTATAGATGGGTGAATGCACCCGTGTGTGTGTGTGTGTGTGTGTGTGTGTGTGTGTGTGTGTGTGTGTGTGTGTAAACATGGAGGCTTGAGGAGGATGCCACACATCTTTATTACTCCCAACCTCACTGAACCTGAAGTTCACAGTTTGGGCTAGGCTGACTGGCCAGCTAGCTCCTGGGATCTGTTTGTCTCTCCTTTAGAATTACAAGCCCATGTGGCCATGCCTGACTTTTTACCTGGACGCTGGAGATTTGAACTCATATCCTCATGCTTACCCGTCAAGTACTCCTACCCACTGAGATATTTCCCCAGAGGGAATGGTTTTTAATATTTTAGTAAGTGGGAAGATTTTCTTATTTATCTGTCAGTCATCACTCATCAATCAGCTGTGTCTACAGAACCAGGAACCTCTCCCTTTGCTCCTGCTACCTTCTCACTCCATGAGCACATGACTTTGGAGTCACACAGGGACCTGTGCTTACAGTCTCATGTTCTACTGTCCTCACTGTATAATTTTTAGTAAGTTTTAATAAGGAGCCTATTACACTTTTATTTTATAATGAGCCCTGAAAATTATTTATCTGCTTGCCTCTCTTTCAATACTGCAGATGGCTTATAATTAAAGTTTCCCTCTAAACCAACTGAGCCTTGCAATCTTTCAGGGCCCAAAAACACATAACACTTTTCTAAAGAGATCTTAAGGGGAAAAAAGGGGGTTGAGCTCATAGGAAAGTCTCCTTGGAAATTAGTGTCTCAGGAGTCTAGAAAGAAGCATATGGGGGGGGGCACTGTAAACCACAAGCCCAGGCTTCCTGTAACAGTTTAAAAAGCATTCATGAAAGAATACAGTAAGAGATTAGTGCTGAGATGTGTGGGAACTTCCTCACTGAATCCTCGCTGACCAGAATCTTATAAGAGTAATGTGTCTGGCTTTACTCTTTATATTGAAAAGATGAGAGATGTCTGAAAGGAAGAACAAGGAAATAATGAAAAGAGTAGGAAATAGAATCCACTAAAAGTGTTAAAGACAATGGATCAAATTGTCAAGAAAATTTTGAGATTCATAGCTTCCTCAAGGGTATGAAAAACTAGAATTTGGACAATTGATTTTATAGTCTTACCAAGGAGAGTCTTCTAGAATGAGGTGGGTTTGTGATGGTGGGAACCATGGTAAGGCACATGATTGTTTTCAGCGGAGGAGAGGATAAACCTGTTTAAATAGAAAACACAATACAAGTTTCTTGACTTGAAAAGGGATGGTGAGCAGTATGCCATGATTAGAAACAGACGTCAAGATGACAACTTGGAGCACACATTTCAAGATTATCATTATTATAGTTAGGGGTTGATAAGAAAACCAGTAGAGTCACTCAGGTTTAGTAGGAAAGAAAAATTTGATTAATATGAAAAGGGAGAGAGAAAGAAGAGTAATAGGGATTAGCAACTCTCATTTGATTCTTTTCCACTTGCAAATATACAGAAATCTGAGATAGGCACAATGTCAGCATAATTAAAGATGCTAAAAGCCATTCTTCTTTTCTGGTGGCTGTCTCTCTACTTCACAATGCCTCTTGTTTCTCGGTGTCCTTTCCTAAAACTTACTGTGTGTTCTTTTAGTTGGTGAGTCTAGTGGTAGCAAACTTGTGATGGCAGAGTCAAGTCCAGGATCACAGAAGCACATTTCCCTTACAGATGCCTCCAAGGTGAGGACAGGCCGAGTCTTTCCTCTGGCACCCACTTGTGTAAACTGAAGAGACTTAGGTAAACATCTTAGGAAGACAAATTTGCTTGTCTTACCCTAGAAAGGTTCAATATTTGCATTTAGGAAATGCAATTTAGGAAAAGCAGGGAGAAGGAGAAATGAAGGGAAAAGAAAGAGGGAAAGAAAGGAAGGAAGCAAAGAACAAGAAGAATGGAAGACCAAGGGACCAGGAAGAGAAGGGCAGTGTGGTAGTTTGAACAAGAATGGCCCCCATAGACTCATATATTTGCATGCTTAGTCCAAGTAGATGAATTGTTTGGAAAGCATTAGGAGGTGTAACTTTGTGGGAGGAGGTGTATCACTAGGCACGGGCTTTGAGCTTTCAACAGCCCACACCAAATGCAGTACCTTTTTCTCTGACTGCTCCCTGTGGATCAATCAGGATGTAAAGCTCTGAGCTCCTTTCCAGTATCATGTCTAACTGTGTGCCACCATGCTCCTCACCATGATGGTAATGGACTAACCCTCTGGAACTGTAAGCCAGCCCCTAATTAAATGCTTTCTTCTTAAAGAGTTGCCTTGGTCATGGTGTCTCTTCACAGAGATAAAACAGTGATTAAAGACAGGCAGTGAGACAGAGAAGCAAAGGGTAGAAGAGGGGAAAGGAACAGAAAAGACATAATATCTAAACAGCTCATTTAATCCCTGTTTATCTGAACTTTGTTTGTAAGAAGAAATAAAAAGCCATTAGTAACTGGGTCCTTGCTTTCTTTCTCTAACTGACATTACCCCTGTTCCTCTCCTATATGAAAACACAACACTCTGCGTGCTGATAAGTGTGTGACTGAGATATTCTTTTGAACATGATGCCTCTTTGTTGTGTGCATGGCCTATGAGAAGAAGAGACATGAAATGGATGATGACAGACTGGAAGCCGACAACTGAAATGATGCTTGAAGTAAAAACTGAATGATGCAGAGTGAATGAAAAAGATAAGAAGTGGGAAACAGTGGCAATAATCCACCATGCAAAAAAAAGAAAGATTAGTGAAATAAATCACTAGGAGGTAAATAGATAGGTACATCCTTAGACTTTCAGTGTGTACTTAGAAAAGTGCCCCACCACATCTGGTTCCCTATTCCTTCTGGAGGCATCTGACAAAAATCCGGTCCTATTCCGTTGTCCTTATCTTTGTCCCCCCTTACCTTTTCTGTGGTTCAGAATTTACAACTGTTTCTACATTGGCTGGTTTAGGCTGGATTTCTATTACTTGAAATCTTGATTTTTCAGCTAGCTCTGGTGGCACAGGCTTTTAATTTGAGCTAATTGGGAAGCTGGGGTAGAAGGATTGCAAGTTCAAGGCTTTTCTGACCTAGACAGTATATTCAAGGGCACCCAGAGCGACTTAGAGAGAGCCCTTGCCACCAAAGAAACTTTTAAAAGGACTGGAGATAGAACATTTGCCTGCCATCTGCTAGGTTGTGGGTTCAATTCTAATAAGCATTGTAGGAGCCAGAGGGGTCAAAGACACCAGGAGAACTGGTGTCCCATAGAATCAACTAAGCAGGGCTCATAGAGGCTCACAGAGACTGAAGGGGCAATCACAGAGCATACACAGGTCTGCGCTAGGCCCTCTACATATATGTTGTGGTTGTTTAGCTTGGGGTTTTTATTGGACTCCTAACAGTGGGAGTGTGTGTGTGTGGGGGGGTGTCTCTGATCCTTTTGCCTGCTTGTGGGACCCTTTTCCTTCTTCTGGGTTGCCTCGTCCAGCCTGGATATGAGAGCGGATGCCTAGTCTTATTGCATCTTACTATGCTCTGTGTTCAGTTGATTTTACTGGGAGGCCTGCCCTTTTCTGAAGGGAAATGGAGGACCAGTGGATCTAGGGGAGCGGGGAGGTTAGGGAGTTGGGAGGAAGTGAGGGTCAACAGGTTGTGATAGGGATGTATTGTATGAGAGAAAAATAAAGGGGAAAAAAAAGAAACCTAGACTCTTTTTGTAGTGCTGATAACTGGATATATAGAGATCTAATACAATTCTAAAGAAAAATTTCATATGATTTATACAGATTAAAATCAAAAGATAATTACGTTCTGTGTGTGCCTGGCTGTGCTTGTGTGCATGCGTGCTTTAGACTGGGGCTTTCATCCTTGCAGAACTGACTTTCCTACTACAGATTAAAGGCAGACTCTGCCACTGCTCTGGACATAAACCCTATTGCAATGTTCTACTGCTTCCCACTGAGAAGCATACAACACAAGGGACTAATAAGAATTTCTCCTAACCCCACATATTCACTGCATGAATGGAAAGAATTCCTCAGAAATGGAGGTTCCAGGTGGCTCAACATTTGTCTTGGTTTTTGCATAGTCTCCTACTTAGAATGCTGGTCCACATCATTGGCCCCCGATCTGTCAAGCCCTGCTTTTTTTTTTTTTTCGTTATTCTCAGCAGCCACTAATACCGGAATCAACTTAGTTTTAAGCCTGTAAAGCCCTGAATAAGAGGCTGACATTTTGTTAATCCATCATTCCCATCTATTGAGCCACATCCTTCAAAGAGCTCTAAGTATTAGCAGAGGTTTGAGTCACTCATAATTTTAGTTTCATTGTTGTTATGTCCTTAACATGAGTACTTCCATTGCTCGCTTAATAAGAGGATAATTTAAGATACAAACTAAGTGAGGACTTGACAGAAAAAAAAAAAAGCTACTTAAAATCACTTTCTCTGCCTGTCCTGGGAGGAGGAACATCAGTTTTCAAACCTGTCAACCTTTCAAGCTATTAAACATTTAAGAGCCAAATAGCCTTCAAAGTGATATATACTGGATGCTTGCGGCTTTATTTTTAGTGGTCCTATAGTGTTTATTTGGTCTACATGCGTGTTTATAAAACCTTTCTCGGCCTACAAACTAACTAGGAGGGTTTGCTTGGGGCATTGTTGCCTTATAGTGTGTACTGGCTGGTTTTGTGTGTCAACTTGACACAAGCTCGAGTCATCAGAGAGGAAGGAGCCTCAGTTGAGGAAATGCCTCCATGAGACCCAGCTGTAAGGTATTTTCTCAATTAGTGATCAATGGTGGAGGGCCCAGCCCATGGTGGGTGGTGCCATCCCTGAGCTGGTGGGCCTAGGTTCTATAAAAAAGTAGGCTGAGCAAGCCAAGGGAAGCAAGCTAGTAAGCAGCACCCTTCTATGGCCTCTGCATCATCTCCTGCCTCCACGATCCTGCCCTGTTTGAGTTCCTGTCCTGACTTCCTTCAGTGATGAACAGCAATGCTGAAGTGTAAGTCTAATAAACGCTTTCTTCCCCAAATTGCTTTTTGGTCCTGGTGTTTGTTCGCAGCAATAGAAACCCTAACCAAGACATAGTGTTAGCTCCAAGTGTGCTTGTCCAGACTCCTGTACAGTTTCCTGGTCACTTGGCAGGGGTGGGAAGGTGAGGGTGCCTGGCATACAATCGCAAAGCATAGCAATGTCTCCTCTTGTCCTTAGAAGACTCGTAAAACATTGTTTTAAAAAAATCAACACATCACTTGACTTAGAGTCAGAACCATCTAGTGGGAATGGAAACACCAACAGGAAGCTGTGGCTGTAATCTGGAGAAAATGTAAAGAGAGCTGTTGGATAGAGAGTCCAGAGAACAGCCCACAGACAACAATCGCTCACAGGAGCTAATGTGTTGAGAGCACTTATGTTACAAGCAGTATGTTTATACCCGTAATACACCTACTCATTTCATCCCTGTAGTGACTCTATGAGGCAAGAACTATTAAAAATAAGCAGCAGGGCAAAAGCCTGAACACCTGAGTTTGATTCCCGGAGTCTGTGGTGGGAAGAGAGAGCTACATCCTGAAAGTTGCTCTGTAACCTTCACATGTACTGTGTGGTGTGCAAATGCACACACACCACAAAATAATAATTGTTTGGGGGAGGCAGGGTAGGATGCTGGAGAAATGGCTCATCAGTTAAGAGCATTTGCTGCTCTTGCAGAAGACCTGGGTTTGGTTCCCAGAACCTACCTGGGGGTTCACAACTATCTGTAATTCCAATTCCAGAGGAAACCTCTTCTGACCGNTTCAGTTACCAGACACATGCATGTGGTGCAAAGATATACATGCAGGTGAAACACTTGTTCACAAAAGAAGTTAAAATAAATAAATCTCTAAAAAACATTTTAAAAGAAAAAAAATCAACACATTATGCTGTTTAACGAAGTTGGTATTGGACATTGTCTGAGACCACGAGTATGTTTTTGATTCTATGTTTTAATTTTGAAACTTAATTGTAACACCTAGCAGACTGTAAATGCTACATCAGCAGGTCGTATTGCATTGTTTAGAGAATAATGACGAGGAAGAATGTCTGAACATGTTCAGCACATATATTTTGTTCGAGTATTTTTGATCTCCATTTGGTTGATTGTATGGATAAGGAATAATGAATATGAATGTCTAATGAGAGGTTCAAATCATATAAAATTGTAAGTCTGGTAGGTTAAGATGATTAAATATTAGTCATATTATAATATACCACTTCATCCAGCAGCAAGTTTTTTAAAAGTTCAGTTGTTTTTTCATTTTGAAGAATGACATTTGTTTCTGCATTCCAGGTTTGTTATTATGATGGAACAGCATATTTGTTATCCCTTGGAACTTCTTCACTGGTGGGGGAAACTGATGCATCTTTTAGTATTTATAAAAAGCCTTTTCAGGAATACTTGAGTTTATGCTAACACTTGATGCTAATTCTTAGAGGAGGGACCCTAGTTGCCAGAGGAACCAGACTGGTGATTAGAGGGCTGGACTTTTGGTCCCTCTCCCAAACCTTAGGGGAGGAGAAGAGAGCTGGGGGTTGGCCTAATCACCAATTGTCAGTGGTTTGATCACTCATCGTTACAGATTGGAACCTTTAGAGCCCTACATGAAGAGGTCTAGAGAGCCTGCTGGAGGTGTTGGGAGGCTAGAGCACCCTGAGAGGACCTGGAATCTCTATGGGTCCCATCCACCCTGCCTTGTCTTATGCTTTGTGCCACATCAAGTTATCCAGTCTAATTTGTAAACTCAGTCAACAATGCAAGAGGCCTAAAATGTGGGGCCAGCCTCTGAAGTGGAGGAGGCTTGTAGGACTGAGCCCCTGACTTGAAACTTGTGGTGGACACTCTGTATAAAAAGTATCCAAATGGAAAGGAATTGAAACACAGTCTTTGCAATGCCTACACAACTCATTGAACATGGAGAAGTCGAGCTTGTGCCTACATAGAGCCTTCAATCCCATGTAGTAGTATCTTTGGTACAGGAAGGTACTCTGCAAGCTACCAAAAGAGACGCTGCGAACACCAACCCAGTGACAAACCGTTTGATCTACAGTAGTGTCCTGCCTGCAAGCTGTGCTAGTGCAATGGTGACACAAAGCTTGTGGGAGTAACCAACCAATATCTGATTGACTGAAGGCCCACTGCGTGAGATGGAACTCATACCTATCACTACTTGGGTGACCAACAACCTGAGATTAGGTAGCTCAGGGACCTAGGCTAAAACCAAATACTACTGTTCTACCAAAAGAATAACAATAAAATGATTCCTAATGACATTCTGCTATGCTCACCTATCAGTTTCTCGCTCAGTCATCATCAGAGAAGCTTTTTCCTGTAGCAGCTAGGAACAAATGCAGAGACTCACAGCCAGAAAATATGCAGAGAGTGAGAGACCTTGGGTCACTCAGCCCTAAATGTGATGCTTCCATCACGTTCTTCCTCTCAGGACTCAGGGAATCCTGAAGAAGAGGAGGCAGAAAGAGTGTAAGAGCCAGAGGGGATGGAGGACACCGAGAAAACAAGGCCTTCTAAATCAACATGATCAAAGCTCATATGAACTCACGGAGACTGAGGCAGCATGCACAGGGGCTGCACAGGTCTGCACCAGATGGGGTCCTAGAGCTGAAAGGAGAGTGGCCATATCCTCCCATCCTAAACCCAGAAGCTATCTCTGATTGATAGCTACTTGCAAATGAAAATTTAGTTTCCTTCAAGGGAGTTTTCCTGGGGGAAGAAACTACTCTTAAGTGTAGACTGCATGGCCAGCAGTAGATGGCCAATAGAAAATGAACTCAACAGCATCTTTGGAGGTTTCTTGCCTCATAATGTCATGTTGGAGCTGTTGTCACTGTTGTTCTTTTTTTCAATTATATAATATTTTTATTTTATTTATATAGTATTTATTTATTTATTTTTCTCTCTTTTTGTCCTATAGGGCCTTTGGGTATATATTACGGCTTCCAGTATAGTGTCTTTATGGCAGTGGTTCTCAACCTTCCTAATGCTGCAACCCTTTAATACAGTTCCTCATATCGTGGTGATCCCAACCATAAAATTATTTCACTGTTACTTCATAACTGTGATTTTGCTACTGTTATGAATTGCAACATAAATATCTGATATGCATGATATCTGATATGCAACCCCAAAGGGATCGTGACCCACAGGTTAGGAACCACTGCTTTTCAGGATTCTTGAATGTGTAAACAAGTGGGTCTCTGTGTCTATATCTGTCTCCAATACCTTCTCTTAGGCTCTTTTCCTTCTGTTTGTTTGTTTTGTCCTATTCCAATATGCTGGTTTTTGTTTTATCGTATCATATCATATCATATCATATCATATCACATATTATATTAATTATTATCACTTAGAAGTCTGTTTTCTGAGAGAAAGAAAGGGGGTGAATCTAGGTGGGAGGTGGGAAGGAACTGGCAGGGATAGAGGGAGGGGAAACTGTAATCAAGATATAGTATATGAGAAAAAAATCGATTTTCAATAAAAGAAAATAGTACTTAAGAGCTAGAAGAAGAAGGAGGAGGCGGGGGAGAAATAATCTTTGGGGCCTGGAAAGATGGCTCAGTGGTTAAGAGCACTTATTGCTCCTGCAGAGGGCCTAAATGTAGTTCCCATAACCCTCATAGCAGCTTAAAACCTTCTGTAATTCCGATTACTGGGGTTCTCATGTATTCTTCTGGCTTCTGTGGGCACCAGGCATACATGTGAGACACATACATACATGCAGGCAAAAGATCCATACTCATAAAATAAAATCTTACAATACAAAAAGACAACCCTTGGTGACCAAAGTCAGAGCACTGGTTGTTGTCAAGGAAATAGATACACACACACACACACACACACACACACACACACACACACACAGAGAGAGAGAGAGAGAGAGAGAGAGAGAGAGAGAGAGAGACAGACAGACAGACAGACAGACAGACAGACAGACAGACAGACAGAGATAGAAAGAGAGACAGACAGAGAGGGGCAGAGAGAACAAAGAGACATTTCAGAGATTTGGTTACTGGCTCATAGGATTGTGGATGGTGTGAAGTTCCATATGTACTGTCTGCCAGCTGAATTCCCAGGAAAGCCAGTGGCATTTTTAATTAAAAGGCTGGAGAGCCAGAGAAACAAATATGATGCTGATTCTAGTTAGATCACAGGAGAGAAACAGCAGCCCAGCAGGAGCTCTTTACTACCGTGAACTGAATTCCAAATAGCAGTCATTATCTAGTCAGGAAAAGGCTATATAAGCCTGAGGTTGGAGATCAGAAGGCAAGATGCCTTTAATATGTTTGCTGTCTACATTCATTTCCATAATTTTTAACAATGAGAGTGCAATATATCTAAAATAAAACTCTTATTAAGTGCAAATAGGAGAATTTTGAGGATTGTACTATGCAAATTATTAAATAGTTAAGTAGTTTAGCAGCTAGCTTACAATGAACCTACAATTAAAATCTACCACCATAAATTTATCAGTCAATCACGATATAGCTTTTGCATGTAGTATGAATGTACTAGAGTTTAATTTGGAAATCCATGAGTAATTTCAGAGATGATTACAGGTTGCAACACGTTGTAAGCTGTCACTTGCCATTGTTAAAGGGGTTGGTTTCTGATTCAACATTTTGAGAGTTCTAGGGTAAAATGTACTTTTAAAATACTTATTAAAATATTAAATCTGGATTTGGATATGACTGGACTAAGGCGGTATAATTATATATTGCTTTATAAGAAAGCTTTACCTAAGGAATATTTAATAAGGACCCCTAAGGAATATTTCTCTCAAGGTATCTGGCATATATCCTTTCCTTTGCTTGAAACTTGAGAAATTCTTTCTCATAGAAAGTTTTAAAGCATTAAAAACACCAAACTGATACTAAGAAGGTCTAGATTTGAGTTCTGAATTCAATTATTTAAAAATTAAGTTTATGTTTTGCAAATTTCATAAATTGATACAATGTATTTTGATCATATACATAACACACTCTTACTTTTTAATTCCCCATAGGCCCTCCAACATCTCCCTCCCAACTTAATGTTCATTTTCTAAAATAACCCACTGAATCTGATTACTGTTGCTTATATGTGCATGGTTGTGGGGCTTACCACTTGGGATGCACAGTCATCATTGTTCACACCCCCAAGAAAAAGTGACTCTCCCTCGTCTGGCAGCCATTGATTAGCAATGGTTCCTCAGCTCAGGGTGGGGTCTCTGGAGCTCTTCTCCATCCATGCTGGAATTTTTAACCGGCATGATCTTGTGCAGGTAGGTCTTATGCAAGTGATATTAGCTACTATGAATCCATGTGTGCAACAGACACGCCACATCTAGAATACAGCATTTCAAACCTTTTCCCATCCCTTGCCTCTTATATTCTTTACTTCTCTTCGGCATTATTCCTTGAACCTTGGGCTGAAGAAGTTTGATAGATAGCTTCCATATGGCTGAGTAATCAGAATCACTACTCTTAGGACTCTGACTGGTTGTTAATTGCTGAATTAATTACTGCCCACTGAAATAAAAAGCTTCCCTCACCAAGACTTAAAGCAGCATAAATCTTTGTATATAAGTATACATGCTTAGAATACAACTACCAACATTTAGCAACACTAGAATAGTAGGTTCCTCCCTAGGGCATGTGACCTTCCTAGTCATGTGTTTTGACCAGACTTACAGTAGTAAGTGTGAATTCCCTCCTGTAGAATTGACTTCAGATTCAATCAGAAAGAAGTTGGCTACTGTCCACAACAGTCATGCCACTTTTGCACCAACAGGCACATCCTCTGTACTTAAGATTCTACAACTATAAGATGGCAGGTCAGGTGGCAAGTATGCAAAACTTCTTTTGGCTCAAATTTTTATAATTCTATAAGCTGAGGGAAAAATGTCAAATAATATTATAAAGACAGGTTGATTAAGAAACATACAACAGAAATATTTTATGATTACTTTTCTAAAATTTAATATTTACAGTTACAAATGATGGAACTTATGCTGACTAGTTTAGTCTACTTGGCCTTATCAAAAGATGTTAGGCAACCCCAAGAACCTTCTCTAAGCAAGGAATCTGAAGAACAGACTCTGACAAGGAACATTAGCCAGAAAGAACATCCATCTCTGTAGTGAGTAGCTGTTCCAGCTTTGACCTGGAAGCACTACCCTTAATGAGGCTTCCCATAACTGCCACGCCTACCTAGGACCTCCCCCTGGCGGGCTGAGATGAGAGCCTTTAAGACCGGAGATCCATCTGTGCTGGCCCTCTTGGTTCCTGGTAATCCTGGATGTTGGATTGTAGACCGAGCCGAGTTCTCCAGAGAACACTGCTGGACTGCACCTCACCTCTCCTGGATCCTGTAACCAACCCCCTTACTGGCTTACCCCTAATAAGTTACCCCTAAATAAATCTTCTATTAACTATGTGGAGTTGCCTTAATAATTTCCCCTTTACATCTCTAGAGATGTTTTGATCGCTAGATCATTATCCAGCTCAATATCCAACTCTGAAGATGGTGATAACCACATCCTCACTGCTACCTGCCACAAAGCACTGATCAAACATGGTACAAGCTTCTATGACCCCCCACCCATCACCACCAAAAGTCTTTGAGGACTTATGCTTCATGCTTTGCCAAATGATGGCTGTCTCCATGCTTAGTCTTTCATGTCCCTCTCATCTGCATCTATGTCTCATGTAGGTTCATTGGGAATATACCTACATATATGTCATGTGTGATGTTTTGATGCAACCCAAATCAAAATACAAAATTCACATGTTTGCCATTTACCTTATTTGCATAATCTAAAGATAATTATACACAATACTTGAAATACTTTATGTACAAAGCAAACTTTTTGTAACTGAGGCATCAGAAAGCATAGCACAGATATCCCTATTCAGCCACTCATGTGGACTGTCTGTGGCTATTAACACCATCATCATTGACTGAATTTATGTGCTAAAGAAAAGCTATCATTTTCTTATATGTACTCACTGATAAGTACTTAATAAAAAAGTCATGCTTTCTCCTCCCCCAATATGATCAAAATATATTGTATGAAAAAAATTGAATAAAAAAAACCCAAGAAAATGTCCCTTTCATATTGGCTGGTAGGCAAACCTACGGTGCATTTTCTTGATTGATAATTGATGTTGGAGGTCCTAACCCACTAGGGTGGTGCTACTCCTATGCAAGTGGTGTTGGATGGTATAAAGAAAGCAGGCTAAGCAAGCCATGGAGAACATGCCAGCAGCACTCCTCGATGGCCCATGCTTCAGTTGCTATATCCAGGATTCTGCTTTGAGTTCCTTTTCTGGTTTCTTTCCATGATGGACTGTGACCTGAGAGCTGTAAACTGAAATAAACACTTCCTCCACCTTGCAAAAAAATCAAAACAAAAAGACACATCACTGATTCGGTGAAAAAAATTATGAGTTCAGGACAATGAAAGTATCACAGTGCAGTTTGCAGAATCCCTATATCACCTGTCAAAACAGCAGCAAATAAGAAACAACTTCATCTTTTGGTCTCCACGTAGGGGGTAACATGAATGGTAACTATAGGGTCTTTATTTGGTAGATTATAAGCGTCAGAATCCATTAAGGAACCACAAAGTGAGTCTTCTAGATGTGAGGATGCATGTAGCTGGATGTTTTTAAAAATACTTCCTCCAGTCACTTAACAGTAGTTTTTGTCTTGGAAGAGTCAGATTTTGTAAACCCCAATTGTTTTTATTCTGTTATAAATCCACACCATTGTAGTCCTTCAATAAAGCCATCACACATTTTCATCATGTTATCTCTACAGTGTTAACACCACCTCCATTGTCACTATTATCTTCATCACCTTGGTTTGTAACTACTTCAGGTATTTCCACACTGATCAATAAATGAGCAACCTTGTTGTGAATGCTGAAATCCAGGGCCAGTGTCATGTCTCAGTAAGTCAAACTTGGCAATCTGGATTGGAATCCTACAACACACATGGTGGAAGGAGAGAACTGACCCTTGCAAGTTGTTCTCTGGCCTTCATATGTGATTGCGGCACGTGCCCCCCTCCTCCCCTGCAGAGCAAATAAATGTAAAAAATTACACATGTTAAAAAACTTCTTCCATAAATATGTGTTTACTGCAGCTTGCTGGTGGATTATGAAGGGAGTTTTTTGTTTGTTTTTCTCTCACTTGACTTTCAGAATCCTTCATATAGATGCTTTGTTCATTTATCATTAAGGAACACAGTCACAGGCCAGAGGTTCTGCCAGACAGGAATGGCTGTTTTCAGTCACATGTTCAAGTATCAGTGACATCATACGCCGTATGTTTCATACAAAACTGGGTTGAAAAACTTTCGATACCTATGAACGCCTCTTTCACTGTTGCCAGCATGCTGTTCAACATTTACTCTTCATTGATCTAAAGATTATGCATTCACATTTTGGAGAAAGTTTATACTATGAACTTATTATTTATGAAAAATTCCACTGGATAATGTGCAGAACACTTGTCAAAAAACAACAGAATGTTGGATCTCATCTCCAGTCCAGCTTCCCTGCAGTGAGCGGAAGTCATTGGCACAAAACAGTCAAAAAATCGATCTGCAGAGGTTTGTAAGATGAGCTGTGCCTTTATTGTTAGCATAGTAATGGGCTGGTAAGAAATACCCTCCTTAGAACAGCAAGGACACAAGCTTTAGCCAATCACAGTGAGTTTTATTGATGTGTGCATCAGTAGTAACATAGCTTAGTCCTTCCCTCCTTAGCACTTAAAATTCCTGTCAAAATTGTGCCCTCATCAGTCATCAGTGTCTTTCTGAGGCATTAGAACATACTGTAAGGTTTCCTCAGCACTGTAGACTTGTTCCAGGGTCAGACTGTCATCAGCAGTGGCCTGGACAAACATGCCAATGATTTTCTCTCCTGTCCTCTGATCCATCAGGATTCTTAGAAAACCTAACACGGTGTGTTTCCTTGAATCTCTTCAGCCAGGGTGGTGTGTGTTTACTTGTCCCATCAGTTTTCCATTTTCTGACAGGCTTTTCCTTATTTTGTGACCAGGAGGCCATTAAGTGGTATATGCACAACACCATTCTGATGGAACACCGTTGTCAGCCCCTGCACTCAGTCTTTCTCTCTTTTGTTTTGTTTTCCAATCTGCTCATCACTTTTCATGTAGAATTTTAACTGTTTATCTTTCTCTTTCTTCTGTTCGTGTAGCATGGTGGCCATTTCAATGTGATACCATCAACTGTCACACTTGGACCACTGTTCTCACAAGAGTTTGGCTTTTTGTGCTGTGATCACAAATGCTCCTTCATTCTCCTTTCATCACTGCTACCAATAGGTATACCTGCAGGTCGTTGGAAGTTTTCAACACTATCATTACACCACGCAGAGAATTAGCAAGGGTAACACAGTGAGTAATGCACAGAGATCTTGGCCCCAGCATGGTCATCGTAGGAAACATTACTGCTGCTCCTGGGCTTCACATGAGCTATTTTAGTACCTTGTGTAGATGTTTTTGCATGGAGAATCTGGTCACACACTGGAAATACATCACAGCTTAAGTGAGCTGGAAGGCTCTATATTCTCCTAGGGGACACAGTAATCTGTGTCTTTGTTTTTGCTGTGACTCATCACATGAAGCCGGATATGTCATTTTCAATTTGTAGCATCATGTCAAACTCCAAAATGCTTCATATTTTGAAGCAATTCTGATTCTGGATCAATGATGCTCAATCTGTACTCGTCACTAAAATTTATTCTCCTTAAAGCTTATTTACCTATAGAAACTAGAAACTCTTCTAGCCACTTTAAGCAGAATGAGATTTAATTTGGAGATTTAGTATTGACATAGTCACTGGGACAGATGGGGGTGAACTCTGAGTTCAGTGTTCAGAGAATGACTATTCTGCCACAGAAGTGGTCCACAAAGACCCACCGCATGTGCTGCTGCCAGGAAGTCGGAGAATCTGAGCAGGGTGCTGGCTGAAGGATGGATACTTCCATTTCATCAAAATGCTCTGCTCCATTGCCTCGTGACACTGGCTAAGCTGGGTCTGCACAACACTGAGACTTGGATAATGGCTGCTGCAGAGTTCCACACCTTCATGTGGCAGAAAGAAAAGCAGTGAACAGCAGGTCAAGTTCCAGCCTCTGCCTTCCTCACCTCACTTTGGGGCATCTGCTACAAAGACAACGGATCACTGAAGAGCCAGGACCGGAAGCAAGCCTGGGAAAATCGCCCTGAACACTCTCATTTGCACCATGTGATAAAACAAGTAATCAGGAGAGGAATAACTGGCATGTTTTGTTGAGCACTCAGACAGTGGGTAAAGGTCATTCTTGTAGCTAACATGGAAGAATTAGGATTTGAAGTTGAATTTCCTACCTCAAAATAAATAGTATAATAATAGCAATCTTTCAGTTCTTCACTACTGTGTGGTACTAGCGTGGTACCACTAAGTGTGGTACTAGCTTTGTTATGATTACACATGGCTGTGTGCATGCACACTTACACACACACACACACACACACACACACACACGTTCATTTGTATGTGCGTATTTTTCTTTCTCTTAGCTTAGTCTCAGTCCCCCACTTAGATCATCAGACAACAAATTCACAGGCTCTCAGGTTGCATGTTCATTAGTTATTTTATTTGTAGATACTAAAAGTGGCATCATTCCTGCTACAATGGAGCATAATGGGACCATCATCTCATAGCAAAATCATAATGGATCTACTCCCACATATGGTCATGGATATGACGATGACACTCAGCCTAGCTTTGAATAATGAAAACTTCAGATCTATTTGGCTCAGCATCAAAGGTTCCCAAAAGTGAAATTTAATAATAGATATAATTCAAGCATTGCTACTTTTCAAATAGTCAGCTACAGTATTTTTACCAAGCCTTGTCAGTGAATAAAGTGACTATATTATAACAGAGGAAACTGCATGGCTGCAAAACAATTCATATTTATATTTTAATAATTAAGAGTAAAAGAACTCAGACTTTTTGCACATTAAACTACATAGGAGAGAAGAAAATAACTAGAAAATAAAATAGACTTATTCATGACATTTTGTAACTTTCCTAAACAAATAAAAATTCCCAAACCACTGCAAAGTTGCTCCTAGCCACTACTTCACAATGAAGATTGAAGATGGCCTGAAGCCATGTGCTTGAGGGTACAGTTTCAGACTCCTTTCTCTGTCTCCCTTCACTATTCTGACAGGAGGGTGGGAGAGAGGGACATAGATAGCAGGAGGAGGGAAGTTCAGTGAACTTCTAATTGCTACCTTCCAGTCAACCACACCTTAGGAAGCCCCTCCACTTTCCTAAAGAAGAAGGACGAAAGTCCTGTCTGGATCTGTAGCTTTCCCTGTGTAGTTCAAAGTTCAAACTGAAGACAAGTTTTAAGAACAGAGGAAGAAAGGCATTTAATAACAAAATTATAACCATCAACTTCACTAATATGGGAACCATGTCTTTAAGTTTATAGTTGTCTTTAACTGTTGTATAGAAGGTAGAAAAATGGGTTTTCTACCTGGGTGAATATGGGCACCAGATTCCCTCCTCTGACATTTGCTTCTTTTTTTTTTTT
>LZPO01017568.1:85258-99410 GCA_001675575.1 Neotoma lepida | reverse complement strand
AACAATCTAAACAAAGACAAACATCCATAATCTATTTTTTGGGAATGTGGACGTAGTGTTCTAGGCTACTTCCTGCTGATAGAGGGGGTGCTGCATTCTTATGGGGATCCTGAGAAAATTAAGAATTATGGTCAAGTCCTGACTGGAGTAGCTGCATTGTCTGTGTCAGTTGTCTTGAAGCCCTTCTGGATATTAGATCATTTGGGCCTCTCAGGGGGTCTCGACTGGTCAAACCATATTAGCCTGGAATCAATCCACAGGTTCTCATCTTCTGTGGAAACAAAATCAGAACCCTTTTTCCAAAACAATGTATCCTTAGACTTAAATTTTGAAATCGAGATATCTTTAAAATGTACATATTGATTTATCTCAGTAGCTTTTACAATCAAATGTCTCTCTGCAGTTAAAAATCCCAAAAACAACACAATCCAGATTTTTTGTGTGATATCCATCTTTACGTGGCTTATTTTTTATATTACCTTTACTGTCTCTTTAAAGACTTTATTTTTTAAAACTATTTTTTTAATATAACTGTATATACTCCTTTTTCTTTTTCTCCCAAGCCTACGTATATTTTTCACAGATTGTAAACTGTTTAAAGTCTTATTTCATGTGAAT
This sequence comes from Neotoma lepida, assembly GCA_001675575.1. NCBI lineage: Eukaryota > Metazoa > Chordata > Mammalia > Rodentia > Cricetidae > Neotoma > Neotoma lepida. Next base: position 98,792 of record LZPO01017568.1, on the reverse strand, counting down.
CTGGCTTATTGTAAGTTTATAATCCTTTTTTTGACCAGGAGAGATTTTAAACTGCTAAACTGTGTGACTAGGACCAGCAGCCTTGGCTGTTGACTCCGCCCACCTCAGCTTTTTAACATGGTGGGGGCACCCAGGAGAGCCATGCTTANTNGCCAACTCTGGGGTCCATGCTGCCATCAAGGTAGTGTGCAGCTGGCCCATAAACCCTTTTTGTCTGTATGAGTGAAAGCTAAATTCACCATACAGTGCGCCATTGTGTACCGCAGCAGGAATCTGCCATGCTGCTTAGCTCAAGCTCAAATGTCTCAAACCCGCCAGAGTGTAGGTCAAATCTGTACACCACAGCGTCTCTGTACCCTGGTGCCTCAGCCCGAAGGAGACATGAAGTAGAAAGCTGTTTTTAGCTCCGTTTTAGAATCTCTTATTAAATTTTCTCAGGTTTTAGGTGGAAACTCTTGCCACCATGTATGGGCACCATTTGTAGACGAAAGTTTGACTGGTTTCAGTCCCGTTCCCATTATAAAATTTGTATATTGCAGTTAGAACTTATTAAATATTAGATTCAAGTTTTCCAGGATAGGACATCTTCTGGAATGAGCTGTGTGATATGCCATTTACTTATGCTCCAAACGCCTCTGGATTTTAGTAAGTGTCACTTGTCTAGTGCTATTCATGTCGGTATAGTTCATCTTGTTCAGGTTATTATCTCTTATTCTTTCTAAATAATATTTGCTAATTATTCCTATTGTAAATAGTTTATATTTAGGTTAAAACTCTCTCATTTAGAAAAAAAGGGGGAGATGTAGTGGATGGCTATTTTGGCTTCAGCTAGATGGCCAGCACCTCCCTTTTAAGGACGTGGCCAAAAACCTGAGCCCCTTGAAAAATCGGGACAGCTACGTGAGCTCTCTCTCGTCTCGTCTCGTTTTTGGGATGGCCCCGCTCGCCGTTTAGCTGTTCACTGCGATCTTAGAAGGCAGAGAATTCATCACTGGATTGCTTTCGTGTCCATCCTTGCTATCTTTTTTTTGTTCGTAAGTTGCTTGTAAATAAAGCTATTTTGATAAAAAAATATAATAATTGAGCTAGCTGAATAAATACAACCTACATTCTGAGATTTTTTTTTAACTTACCAGGCTACTTTATGAAAGTCAAGGGGATTTGTCATTTGTCAAGGGGAAAGCAGCATTTGAAGAGTACAATGCATTGGATCCTTTGCAGGCCTGCTTTCATCTCACTGAGTTCCCATGTTGTCTCCAGAGCAATCAGCAGTCCTTGGTGGATGGTGATGACATTTAATTCAAGTGACCTTTTCCGAAGGTTCCATGGAACTTTAATAACTGCTTGGAAATATTACCTTTATATTCCAGACTTGTTTTCTTCCTTAGCCCCTGGGCTTGTCTTCAGAACTAAACAAGAAGCTTCCTAATGACAATTACGTTCCTTACAATAGATAACCAGAAAACTTGATACTGTCTTATTTATATGCACTAAAAATACCTTCATTTCATTTCGGTGTCCTTACATGTATTCAATCTCAGTGCAAACAGAGACCACAAAAGGTTTTAAGCACAGTGTCTTTGGTTATTTTTGCTTGCTACATTACAAAGTTCTACCTATACCAACCAATATTGTTGATGTATAAATGCAATGAGGCATTCACTCTATATGTTTATATAAATTTTATCATTTGTAAACACCTTTGTATTTATTATAGCAACTTGGAGATTGAAGGAAAGTATAATTTTATCATTGGAAAAAGACATGACTTAACTATGTTTCTGAAGATTGCACAATTAACCACTGGCAGGACCAGATTTTCAGCAGCAGGCTCTTACCTTCTGGTATTTTCTTCTGGTGTATGGCCCTCCCACTCCCTAGATGTGTGCTCTCTTAAGGAAGATCTTCTGTAGCTACCTAAAAGAAGTCTCTCTTTGGGGAAGGAAGACATGGGTGCTGTGCTCTCTCAGAATCCCCTCAGAAATAAAAAATGAACAAATAAATGGTTAGTTACCTGCTCTGCTTTTATCTGTGTTGAATATTGGGAAACTGAATAAACTTTTGTTTAAACAAAGAAAACCTTAAGGGAGAAAGAAAAAAGGAAATAGAAGACCAAGTATTATACCACCTTATTAAAGTGCCTGGGAAGGAGCTGGGACCATAATTCAGTGGTAGAGCCCTTGGGGTGGGAGGGCATAAGACGCTGGGTTTCATGCCCAACAATACCAATAAGAAAACCAAAGACAGCCTGGGAAAGGCTGGCACAGTGGTGTTGCCTCAGTTGCTCTGTCTAATCCTAGTAACTGTTCTAACTACTTTGAGAGGAAAAGGCCAATTAGAACAGAATAAACAAAACCTCATCCACATTGTCCTTATAAGAATTAAAAAACCAGCCAGTCATCTATTGACATCACTTTAGATAAGTATTTTTTAATTATATTGGCACCTCCTGAAACCAAGTTGTTAAGACCAGCAAAGCTACAGAGATGTATGCAGAGCTGCGAGCAATGCTGAATGGAGGTATCGGGATGGAATTGTCCTCTGCCTTTTCCTGCTGTCAGGTGGCAGCTTGACCACTCAGCATCCAGGCCAGTCTGTGTCCCTTTAGGAATTTATATTCTAAAACCATGTGAAGGGTGTGCTTTGATTATTTCAGCACTGTGATAACATTAAAACTAGTTGAAGATGAGGTTTTAAGTTAGAACCATGAAGGAGGAAGGATCTGAGTCTGGGGTACCATCATGCCTCTCCATCCTCCCACCATGTACAAAATGGCACGCTTCAGAGGTGACACTGGAGCTGAGCAGAGGTGGGCCTGGCCTAAAAAGCTTCCTTCACTCAGTTCCAACACGGATATTCTAAAAACAACTCTAGTTTCTGCAGAGGTCTCCCCCGATCCTCGTCTCCCAACAAATTCAAAATCACCCCCCTTTGCTTGCCCAAGTGAATTTGAATTAGTTTTCTATTACCTGAGGTAGAAAAAAAATTCAGTCTGATGCTCCAGGAGCTTAGAAGAGTGACAGAGCAAAGGATTGAGGAAAAAATGGCTCTGCATTTGAACCGTGGCCATTCCAGCCACGTGAGCACAGGCATTACTTCATCGTTTCAGTTTCTACCATTAAGTGGTAATGTTAGTAAGACATCTGTCAGAGAGCTGTGATGATGACTAGATGAAATACGTGCCTGAAGTCCAGCTGTGCATTCTCTGCTCTTTTCTATAGTCAGCAGTATTAATTTCCAAGACTCCGATTGTATTAGTCAGTCACTCGTACACGCTGGAATTCAGCACTTGTTTGATCAGCCAAGTGCCAGCTACAGGCCTAATGTTGTGTCTCATACTGAGCAGGAAAATAAATACAAAGAAGAATATTGGGGGTAAAGAGACAGCTCAATGGGTAGAGCACCGGCTGTTCATTCAGAGAACCCAGGTTTGATTCCCAAGACCTACATGGCTGCTAGGAACTACTGTAACTCCAGTTCCAATGCTTTCTTCTGGCTTCTTTGGGCAATCCAGGCAAGCATATGGTACACAGACATACATGCAGGCAAAACACACATAAAGAATAAAAATAAATAAATCTACAAAGAAAAAGGNTATCAGGCCTCTGACCTCAGGAAGTGTGGTGCCCCTGAAAACACATGAACATTTATGGTGTCACAGATGGTTTTTGCATAAGTATAAATCAATAAAATGTGAATGAGTGGCCAGAGTGGGGCACAGTGAGTCACGGGAGATTTTTAGAAGAAGGAAAATTTGAGCCAATTAATAATAACTGTAGTTATGACAGAGAAGCACTTTTAAAGTGAAATGCCCTTCCTTATCTGTCAAACCTTCAGATTCTTTGTCCCTTTGAATGAAAAGCCCAGTGTCAAATGGCACCCCTGGGCTGTTTGACAGAGAGTTACCACAGTCCTTGGAGAGCTAGGTATTTTGACTATGCAGGTCAAATTTATGTCCAAAGCCTTTTATATTTTTCTGTTCTATTTCTGTTTAGTTCTTACTTTCTAAAACATGCGTAGATGCTCTGAGTTATGAATCAANAGATGCTAAATTTTTTTAAAGTTGTGTTTTTTGTCTCTTTATGGTTTCTTCTAATAATGCTTGTGAATGCTCCTGGAATGCCTTCTGTCTAACTGGACTCAGAGCATGTGAGGTTTGAACTGCTTTTTTAAGTGGTATTTATTGGCCAATTACAAAGCAAATTTTGACTTCATGGGAGAAATGAATCTATTTGCAATAAAAGGGGAAAAAATTGGTGAGCATGCCCTTGCAGTGTTGTGCTACAGAAACTTATAGGNCTGTGTAATGTGTGAGTAATTAATAGTAGTCCATCCATTCTCAGAATTGATCATAACTATGGTTAATGATCTTAGCAGAGAGACTACAGACAGCAAAATCTTTGTCATAAACTTTATTACCCCTCCTCCTCCATGTTGTTGAAGGCAATGCCACATATTTATGGGAACAGAACATNTAGGTATCTGAAATTGGGGTAGCTGAGTCACCAGATTTTAAGAGTTCCAGCCTTCATATGTTACTTCCTAAAGTGAGTGCTAGCTGTCACATCTACTCTTTCCAACTTAACAGCAATGTGCCCTAATATTTGTCATTGATATGACCCCAAAGTAACAGACCATAACAATCTGAGTCATTCAGAAAGAAGGGAAAAAAGTGCCAATATAGAGCTGTGACCCAGAAACAAACTGCTCTGAGCATAGCAAATGCCCGTGTGCCCAGTGAGACTGTGTAGCTGAGCTCCCAACGGTGACAAATGCTTCTCTCTTTGTCCTTGCTTACCCCTACATGAATCTTACAAGATAACATCCTGCTAACCAAAAAGAAGCACTGTTTGCTTTCGACTATAGAAGGAAAACTGAACATACAACTGCCAACTTGATAAGGTGGGTGTGGTGAAGCAACATGAATATATACACTTTGTTATGAAGATGTTCGTCATTATCATTTAGCGTANAAGACACTGAACTTTACAGAATTTGTCATTTCAAAGCCAGCTTTCGATTTCAATGTGCAGGAGGCTCCATGCATGAGGTACTCTCTCATCTGGAACAATCCAGAAGATAGTTTCCAGGCAAAAGTCAGGGTGATCCTCCCCGCCGTTTTCTTCAGTTTTACTCTAACAGCTACAAACATTGCCGATTGCACAAGTTTCCAGAGCATGAGAGACACATGGAAGCTAAATATTTATCTGCTTCTCTGGAGAGGCAAAGAATATTTTTGTTTTGTCTCTCATTTTCAGATTGTTTGTATAATTCCTAACATACGCCCTGACGTGACAGCATGCTGCTGTCTCTCGATAACAAGATTCAGCAGTGAAGGAAGTGATTCAGGCCTGATGCTTTCCTCACCTAGTACATAAGGTACTTTGTCAACCTCCGGGGTTAGAACCAGCCATCACAGGCATGTTCATACACATGAGCACTTGTTCAAAGCAGCACATGGCCATCTCTTATTGTCTCTCTTTTTGTCTATAGNCATTTGTAAAGATTATGTATAGCTTTGGCTTTTCTTTGCTTTTGGTTTAACACACAGAACTGTTGAGGGGAGCGTGGGTGTTGAAACAAACTGGCAGTTTGTTCTCTGGTTCAATCATTTCATTGATGGCCCTCAGTCCTTCTAGGAATTTTAAAGTATTCTATGATTTTCTGCTTAAAAAAACGTGGAGAGAGTTCTATTTTCAGCTCTCAACCTGGGATAGTGATCAGTTGTCAAAACAATGACTCCTAAGGGATGGTCTTATACCACATTACAAACTAAATTATGTTTCTAAAGGATAAAACAAATACATAGAATTTGTTTTTCTGAATGCTTTAATTTTTTCTAAATTCATACATTTTTATTGGGGTTTTCATTATTCCTGTTTTCCTAATTATTGAAAAAATGGTAAAGAAACATAAGTAACACAGACAAGAATTTCTCAGCATAAAATGAAATTTTACTGTTGCCAAGGCTAATAATTACTCTTCACAACCTGATAGTAAGGCCCTATTGCTGAAGACACACTTACCTATGCCATCAAACATGGAGAAGTTGAGCTTCTAGCTAAAAGCTTCACCCCTACTGACTACTGTTCATGGTGCTAGAAGGCACTATGAATGATACCAGAGGAGAAAATTAATATCAGTATCATTTAACTACAAACTCTATAACCTACAACAGTGACCTTATTGCAAGATACACTGATGCAATAGTGGCACAAATGTTAAAAGCACTTTTAATTGGGCTTAAGACTCACTGCATGAAATGGAACTCACACAGGACACTGCTAAAGTGACCAAGAACCTAAAACTAAATAGATCATAGGCCCTAATGCCAAAGGCCAATAAGAATATACAGCAGATTCAACTGATATTCAACAAGTTGACCTATAAGATGAATAATTCTCTGGTAGGAGCCCCCCACATGGCAAAGATAGTGGGGGATTACTGACTCTGAATCTGTTTGTTTCTGTCTGTAATTTCTCTCATATGCCACTACTTTTCTTGCCTAAAAACTGCTATGGGTGTTTTCTGACTGTTTGTGTGTTTATCTCATGTATACATTCCATCTTTGGGCATACTTATAGCTGTGGATGGTCAGGAAGATGATTTCTGCTTAAGCTATATAATTCTGATGAATAGAAATAGTACTAGGATATTTTTCATAACTGACATAGGAAAGTAATAGTATTCTCAACCACANAGGCAGCTGATTTTAGACTTCAGAACAAATTCAAAACAGACTAGCTGTGCCTGCAGAGAATATACAAAGACAAGTTCCCAAGTGTTTGTTGAACCAAATTTAGGCACAAAAAACTTTAGTAAACATAATTTTCTCAGCAGTTGGCTTTCTACACATACTCCTAGGCCCAAAAGTCAGCCAACTGTTTATTGCTTAGGTCCTGAATTTCAATGTCACTTTCCATGATATCTCCCAGCCTAAATTCATAATAGTCAAACTTATAGTCATGTTAGTTAGGTTTTCTAGGTATACAGAATTATATTTCAGATAGATAGGTAGTTTTCAAACACTTCAAAGACGTACAGAATATGGAATTTAAAATGTTTCAAGAACTTAGACCTTTTTGGACAGTGAGACACATCTGTTCCCAGTAGCACCAATTACTTCAAAGGAGATGATGGGCATCTAAGAAACNCATTATGGAGTTTACAATGTGGTAAAGGCTAGCTATTCAAGCAAAAAACTGTTCTTGCCTGGACTGCTTGATAAACTGGACATGCAGGACCCATAGGAAGGTGACTACTGAACTTTGCCTAAAGAAGGCAAGATGGTCCTTCAGGTTCTTGCTTTATAGAAGAAACTGCCAGACATTCTGCAGGACATAGAGAAAAGTGATGAATTTTGCTAATAGGTGGAACAGTCCTTCAAATTTCCCTCTTCATTGAAAAGTATACCAGAGACTCTAGGCTTTTAGGATGAAGATAGATGCCCCAACATTCCATAGGAACTTTGGGTGATTGTCCAAGCAGCCAGAGGTCTCTGCCATTTCTAGAATTTTGGAAATTGCTTATAATGCACTTCCTGTTTACTCAGATAATATCCTTCTGGGGTCTTTGATGGAGTTCAAGACTAGATAGTTATAATTATAGTTTTCCTTGGTTATGATAAAAGGTAAGTCAGATATGAAACTTTAGACTCTGTGGGAGCCCATTTTCAGGTTTCTTGTGGCTTTACCCAGCAGGTCTGCATGGAGATGATGATTGGACTAAGGGCCTGAGTGCAGGTGTCTGGTCTGCACTTGGCTGTGCTGGAGGGAAGGTCTTTTGCTCCACCACTTAGCTTTTCTATAAATACCCTGGGGCAGAGACTGTCAGGGCTGGTGAAATAGGTTCCAGGCCCTCTCGAGGCTATCCTGTATTTCTATCTTATCTCTACAATCTAAAATCCTTCTATCTAATATTTTCCACTACTCTCACCCAAGAAAACTCTGGGGAACTGTGGAGTTGGTGGGTAGCCGCCCCACAAGACTCACAAAGATAGGATAAATGATAGCGTGTTTTCTTTAATTTTGTCAAATACAAGTAGACTAGATATTGTAATTGTAATTCTTNCTTGATAACTGTTTTATTATATGTAATTTACTATGTTAAAGTTAAAATTAAACTTCCTTTTTAATTAGACAAAAAAGGGGAAATGCTGTGAGATAATGCTCTTGTACACTGTAAAGATTTGTCACTTGAATTGGTTTAATATAATGCCGATTGGCCAGTAGCCAGGCAGGAAGTTTAGGAGGACAACCAGACTAGGAGAATTCTGGCAAGAGAAAAGACAGAGTCAGGAGATGCCAGCTGCCCAAGGAGCAAGATGCCAACAGACTGGTAATGCCATGGCCACATGACAAAATATAGATTAATAGAGATGGGTGAATTTAAGATGTAAGAGCTAGCTAGCAATAAGCCTGAGCCATAGACCAAACAGTTTATAATTAAAAATAAGCCTCTGTGTGTTTATTTGGGACAGAGTGGCTGCAGGACNCAGGAAAACTTCAGGCTACACTGTGTGCCTCCCACCTGCTCACCAAGAAGCTTGACCAATAACTGAGTATTGCCACTCACTCACTAGCTGATCAGTGTGACCTCCTAACCTGAGAGAAGCCGTGTTATTCCTTATGTGTATCAGAACGGCTCTGTCTTATTGTTTACTCAAGAAATTCTTTGTGATCCTGAAAATGTAACTTATAATTATCCAGAGTTTGACTGTTGAGGTGTGTGTATGTGAAAAAGGAGATGTAACTGAGTGTGTAGAGAGAGAATGTGTGGAGATATGTGCTATGTGGAGACAGATGGAAGAGAGAGCTATGTAAATGAGATGTATAGCTATGTAGAAGAAGTATATGGCTGTGTGGAGGATGTTACTGTCTGGAATGTAACTGTGTGGAGACAGAGATTTTCAGAAAGAGATTAGAGATGTAACTGAGTGGATAGAGAGATATAGGAAGATGAAGTGGTATAGAAAAAAAGATGTAACTGTATAGAGATATATGGCTGTGCAGGAGAGAGATATGTATGTATGTAAAGAGAGATATATAGCTGTATGTAAAGAATGTAGCTGTGTGGAGATAGATTTTCGGAAAGAGATTTTTTTTAAGATGAAGTAAAAGAGAAAGTGTGTTTCCTTACTTACCCCTCAGAAAAATCTAGCCCTCCCTGCATTCATTGATTTTTTTGCATACCATTGGCTGCTGGAAGCTGGCCCTCCAGTTAGCAATACCCTAGGGGGAAACCTACTGCTATTATTCTGCTGAAGGACCATACAATAAAATGACTCTAGATGACCCACTATGCTATACTGCTATACCCATAGATCAGTGCATCTCTCAATCCTCATCAAGAAACTTCCTCTTGCAGCGGATGGTAATTAGCACAGAGACCCACAACTGGACAATGTGCAGAAATTGAGAGATTTTGGAGTACTCAGTCCTAAATGGAATGTCGTTAACAAACCCCTTCTCTCAAGGCTCAAGGACCTATGTGGAAGAGGAGGCAGAAAAAGTCTAAGAACCAGAGGTAGTGGATGATACCAAGGAAATGGCATTTTGCAGATACAAAAAGGCTGATACACAGATGAACTCACAGAAATGGTAGCAGTATACAAGTCCTGAACAAGGTTCAAAACAGACAAGATCCCAGCACAGAAAAGGGAAAGTGGACACAAAGTCCCACCTCTTACCATGAAGCTATTTGAAACTGATAGTTGCTAGGAAAGGGAAAATCAGTTTTCTCCAATGGAGTGAGAATGGGTATATATCAACCACACTTTACAGCAGGCCCTATGCCCAGGAGTAGTTGGCCAACACAAAACAAACTCCATGTATTTTATGGTTCTGTGCATGCTTTTTGTTTTGTTTTTGTCTTATTGATTTTGTTTATTTGTTTATTTTTAGCTTGTTAATTTTTATTCTTTGGGTTTTTTTTCTTTTGTTTTGCTTTTTTGGAGAGAGAGAGAGATAGAGGGACAGAGAGAAATAAAGAACCTGAAGTTGGGTGGACAGAGAAGTAGAGAGAATCTGGAAGGGGTTGAGGGATGGGAAAGAATGTGATCAAAATATATTTTATAAAACAAAATTTAAATAATTATTTTAAAAAAGAAAAGAAACTCCTTTAATCCCAGTACTTGGAAGGCAGAAATAGGTAGATCTCTGTGAGTTTGAAGCCAGCCTGATATACAAGGTGAGTTCCAGGGCAGTCAGGGTTGTTTCAAGAGAAACCCTGTTTCAAAAACCAAAACAAAACCAAAAGAAAAAAGAAAAGAGAGAGAGAGAGAGAGAAAAAGAAAGAAAGAAAGAAAGGAAGAGAGAGAAAAGAAAAAAATTAAACTGAAATTTCAGTTGGTGGGTAGTATGTACCTATAATCTCAAAACTCAGGGGGCTGAGGTGATAGGATTGTGCGTGGAGGGGTCCCCTGGGAACTTTCTAAGTTCAAGGACAGCCTAGAGTACATAGAGGCTCTGGATTAGCAAGAAAAGCGAAGAGAAGAGTGCTGGGGGATGTCTTTCTATACACTGTGAACATATGTTGTTCCCATTGGTTAATAAATAAGCTGCTTTGGCCTATGGCAAGGCAGCTTAGAGGAAGGCAGGAAATCCAAGGGGAGAGACAGNAAAGAGAAAGGCAGAGTCTGGAGAGACNCCAGCCTGCCTCCTAAGGAACAACATGCCAGCAGACTGGTAAAGTCATGGAACATGTGGCAAACATAAATTAATAGAAATGGGTTAATTTAAGATATAAGAGCTAGCTAACAAGAGGCCTACCATAGGCCATATAGTTTGTAAATAATAATAAGCTTCTGAATGNTTATTTTATTAGTGGACATGGGACCGTAGTGCCCGGTGGGACTGGAGAAACTTTCAACTACAGAAGAGAAATTTTTCCTTCTTGCTCATGTCCTATTTTCTTGAATAATAAGGATAACAGTATTCATGAATCACTATGAGATCATGTTTGGCTATTATTTGTAAATGTTAGCTCAGAGGGCAGAACCTGTCTAGATGTTATGTAGCCTTTTCTGTTGTCACTTCTCTACTATTAGGCCAGTTTCAAATATGAAAACATTGAAACTCAGAAAACTGTACTCAAGAAAACACAGTAGGTGCCAAGCAAAGACTCAAACGTCACATATTTTTATCCTAGACAACATATTTTCTTCTTTATCTTACATTTTAGATCAGATCCAAAAGTTTTAGGCAGTATTTTATAGCTGTGTGTGTGTGTGTGTGTGTGTGTTTACATTCATACATAGCAAATGACACAGAACTCTCCATCCCAATTATACAGGATCAATAGTTTTCCATCCATGTTTTTACTGCAGCAAACTCATCATAATATCAGGAAATATTCAGTCTTGTTCATGTATGTGAATGTGTGTATGTGTGTGTATTGTATGTGTATGTTTTCTGATTAATCTCTTAATCTCCATGGTCTTAATAAATACTGATCTTCAGATTTGAAAATTGCAAAGAGACTAAGGCATATTGGGGCTGAATATTCCAATTCTGTTCTCTCTGTACTTAAATTACACATATATACCTAGGTATTGATTGTGGTTCATTTCTTTAATGCCAGCATGTAGGAGGTTGAAGTAAGTGAAGTTCTGTGAATTCAAGGTCAGCCTGATCCATATATTAAGTTCCAGGTCAGCCAGGGCTATATAGTGAGAGTGTCAAAATAGATAGATAGATATAGTTGGTAGATAGATGGATGGATGGATGGATGGATGGATGGATGGATGGATGGATGGATGGATGGACGGATAGATAGATAGATAGATAGATAGATAGATAGATAGATAGATAGATAGATAGATAGATAGATAGATAGATAGATAGATAGATGATAGAGCCACTTGAAGTTGATGCCCACCCTTGAAATTCTCTTTATATTCCTTTTCCTATTTAAAGAATCAATTTCAGGACTGGAAAGATGGCTCAGTTGGTAAGAGTGCTGGATGCACAAAGTCGAGGATCTGAGTTCAAATCAAGAGCACCCACATGAAAGCTGTGCACCCTTGAAACCTTTGTACTGTGGGAAGCAGAGACAAGAAGATCGCTAGGGCTTCCTGGCTGCTAGCCAAGCTCCAGGTGCAGTGAGAGACCCTATCTTAGGGAAATAGGAGAGTGGAAGAATAGATATTAATGTCGTCTGGCCTCCCCCAATGTGTGCACCCCCACACATATTCTCCTCCACCACCCACACACACCAAAAACAAGCTATCAGTTTCTTATTTTTCTTTGATTATCTGCTTTACCCTTGATAATTAATCTTTTGCATCAGGTGATACCAAAAGCCCTCTGAAATAATGAAGGTCCACTTTACCATAGGCATTGCTCAGATCCTTCCTGTGGTTCTGATTCTTACAGTTTGCACCACCCTAAGGTATTTGAACTATCTTCTACCAGGCCTGTTGGTGCTTGTTTTTGTTTTTGTTGTACTGAGGCTTGAACACAAGACCTCGCCAACACTAGGCAAGCTCTTTCANTTTTGGTGCATCTGCAACTTCACTAAGAGCATGAAGAGGGTCAAAGCTGCTGGAAGCAGAGCCAAGGATGGAGGTACAGTGAGGCAGATTCTTAGAGAGGACGAACAACCACAAAACATTAATTCTCTTGTTTTTATCTCTCTTCTGTTACTACAGAATTAATTGAAATAGAAAACCTTTGTGGAACAGGAGAGCAGCCATTGTGACTCTGTTCTAATGTTTCAACTCAGTACATGTGACTGGTTGAGGATCATTACAGAACATGTTTCTCAGGATGCCTCATGTTCTGCAGTGTCTGAGCCATCGGTATCTACCACTAGGGAATTTTCTCTAGGCATGTCCTCTTTTCCTCTCTCACTCAGATTTGAACACGTGAAAAGGGGAGAAACTTCTATTAATACATGAACTTCAAACTGGAAGCATGAAGGCCCAGGAGAGAGGAGTACACTGGGTGATGGAATACCAATCAGTCAAAAAGACCATGAGAGGAGCCAAGTACAGATCAGAAACAATGAGGTAAAATTATCATGATTCTGGAAACACCCTGCATGGGGCACAGTAAGGCATCTGGAGAGGCTGAGAGACATAAGCACTTGCTAAGAGCCTTCCTTGTGCTGGGCCTTTTGCAGTGTGCCTCTCCTGAAATAATCTTATAGTGCCCTGCACCTATAGTTCCACAGTAGAGTAAGCTAATGACAACAGGGTCTAGGTGNGAGACAACTTATATTTTAATTCATGTTAGAAGTGGGTATAAATACAAAATACAGTTTCTACTGAATGTGTTTTGTAGTGGGCAGCAGTTCCAGGTTTGACCTGGAAGCACAACCCTCAGTGAGGCTTCTGGTAACTGCCACGCCTACCTAGGACCTCCCCCTGGGGTGGGCCAAGACAGGAGTGTTTAAGACCAGAGATCCGGGGCTTCCAGCCGTGTGTTCACATGCCGGGCGGTGGTGGCGCACGCCTTTAATCCCAGCACTCGGGAGGCAGAGGCAGGCGGATCTCTGTGAGTTCGAGGCCAGCCCGGGCTACCAAGTGAGTTCC
>LZPO01017568.1:61717-85208 GCA_001675575.1 Neotoma lepida | reverse complement strand
AAAAAACAGAGATCCGTCGGTACCGGCCCTCTTGGTTCTTGAATCCTAGATGCTAGATGGTAGACCAAGCAGAGTTCTCTAGAGAACACCGCTGGACTGCACCTCACCTCTCCTGGACCCTGTGAGCAGCCCTTTACTGGCTGTAAGTTAACCTAAATAAACCTTCTATTAACTATGTGGAGTTGCCTTAATAATTTCCCCTTTAGTATTTTGCTTTCTGCTATGGTTTGCAATGTGTCCCAAAGGCCCTTGTGCTGTGGCACTTAGGGAGGCAGTGGAGCTTTTAGGAGGTGGGGCCTCATGGAGGGAAGGTGAGTCACTAGGGATAACCCCTTGAAGGGACCTGGCACCTTCCCCTTCTGCTTCTCACAACAGCTTTGATCCACTATCTGCTATCAGCCATGAGGTTCTGCTTCACCACAGGCCAAAAGCAACAGTCACCCAACCATGGCCTGAAACCTCTGGTTATGAGCTAATAAACCTGTTCTCTTTACTAAATTCATTTTCTCAGGTATTTTGTCATAGTTACAGAAAACTGACTAATACACTTTCACATCATTATAAACTGAAAGTCTCACATCAAACCATGCGTAACTGGAAAGTGTCTGTACAATGCCTAAGGCACGGTGTGGAGATAGAGGCGGAGGGGGAAGATACTAGTTTTCCACTATTTACCAGCATACTTAATTACTAGCAGTTCTTTTGTCCATGTTGAAATGTTCTTAGAGTGCTACTCAAATTAGTCATTCCGTGTTGTTAATAATATGAACATGCTCTATGTAGCAATGACAACCAAGCATGAGAGTCACACATGAGCTGATGCTGCTGGCCATGCTCGACACTTTTCCATATATGGAAGGTATTAGAACAGCCTAGCCTGGAGGTGGCAAAGTAATGGATGACTCTTACTTCAGGGGATGGCCTTGGCCATTTATAGCTGGAGGAATGTGCTAATGGCAACAGCTGTCCTCTTTTGGAGCAGAGTGCAGTGGTGGATCCAATTACCAGCTGCTTTAGTGAAAAGTAGTGATAATAAATAGGAGACAAGCCAGTGATTAATCATCACTGGTGACTTCCATCTTTTCATCAGGATAGTAATGTTCAAGTCCCCCGTGTTTTCCTTGGAGAACAGAGACTGTGTAAGTGAATAGCCTTTGTGAAGAACTCTGAACAGCTCGGCTCCTGCATGAGGCTCCTCTTTGCTCTTCAAGGCCACTGATTATAGAGTGACCTCCGGGCCCATCCCTAACATTTCCTGGCTTTGGGGGCAAGATTACAAATTGAGAACTATGTCTCAAATGTCCAAATATTTGAATTGTAAGTCAACAAACTGCCAAATAAAACAGATTCTATCCTACTTTGACAAATTTACCACAAAGTGACCTGGAGCCTGGTACGATTTTAGAAGTTTAGATTCCTTGGAATTTTGTACCAGAACATTCTAACTGAACTCCACTGCCCCTCTTTTTTTTTTAATCTACTGCCCTTTTTCTTCTATTCCCAGTATACACTGTAGTACACAGAGGGCCCTGCCTTTTTGCATGAAGTTACTTTGTCCAGAAGTCCCCAAGCCACCCCTCAGGCTAGAGAGTTCATTTATGCTTCTGAGCAGCTTAGAGGGAGGTGTTTGCTCTGGCCCTCAGGATACAAAACTCTGGGTTCTGAGCACCTGGACCTTGCAACTCCCTAGGAAGGAGGAAAACAAAGTTCATGTGATCAAACAGGTCACTACCTGGACACTTGGAGCTTAATCCCACAACAAAGTCAACTCAGAATCCCTAGCCCTAACCTTGGAGTTAACCCAACCAAGTGCAAAGGAAGTTGGATATCTATGCAGTTAAATACTCTTCCCTGCGGGTCTTAATTCCTTGACACTCTTGCCCTGTTTTGCATGGGTAGAGTGGGCTCTGATGATCACACAGTCTCTAAGTAGCATGGCAGATACTCTCAGTTGGAAGTCTAGTTGACAAATGAGTAAACAGTGAGTGCCAGGGAATATATACTAACACTGGCTTCATCGACTACTGTCCATTCCGAGCACTGCTCATATCCACCGTGTTCTAGATTAACTTTGCCACCTCCTGTTGCAGATTCTTCATGGTGATATTTTAAAAAATAATAAAAAATTAATTGACTTATTAAGCACACGTATAATCCACAATGCTGCAATTTACCCCATGGCTGTTAGTGATACTCTTTCCTCCTCCATCATCCAGATCACTTCCGTGATCAGCCATACTTTCCCAATCAAGACTGCTTGCCTGGTAGAGTACCCTGGATCTTCAACATTGAGGAAACTGAGTGTCTGGTTTCCAATTCTTATTGCAATAGCTCATGTGTGATCGGCAACAGCTACCAAGCTCCATAGTTACCAAAGCTAATTGTCTCCTCCATATATTAATGTCTTTTTTCACCTCATAATCTACTGGTCCAAGAAGTTCAAAACGACCAAGCTTATTTGGTGAGTGGCAGCATGTGTCCCACTCCTACCTTGGAGACAGAACCTCAAGTCCAGTACAGCAGAAGTTGCTGGGATAAGGAATGTGAGAAAGATCAAAGTGAGGGGCAAAGACAACCACTGCTCTCCCCCATTACAGGATCCAGGGGTTTTCTACAGAGTGTCAGGACTGTGCAGTGTCTGATGACTAAGTCTACAACTTCTCCTCCTCACCCCTATCTGACACCATCTCAGGGAACAAAAGTACATAATAAACAGGTGACCTCCCACTCTGTTAGTAGGAACCTTAGTTGCTGAGAACAACTCAAGCAATGGTAACAACAAAATCATTAGGGAGTAACATGTGACTTTTTGGCAGGGCAAGACAGAAAGGCTGAGAAATGGCAGAGGCCAGAGCCCTCCTTAATTCACACCAAGAGATCTACCCGGACACACATACTCAGGTTTACTTCACTGAAACCAGAACCAGAGCTACAGCTCTCCCAAACTCATATGCCAAGGCAGCCTCCACATGTTCACCCTCAGGAAATGGGTCCTCAGGAAGCACTGGGAAAACAGCTACTTACTGCCTTCACTCAGGTAGAACCAGTAGGCATGAAGGAGGAAAGTTTTCAAACTCGGGGAAGAAAATCCCAGTCAGCCAAGAATGTGAAAATGTCTTTCTTATCACCCAGAGGGCTTATTCCTGAGGCCTAAAATCTAAACAATAATCTAAGTTGCTAAAAACTGTTAGCCACTCTGCTGAAACCCTTTTCCTTTTCTTAGTATTCTAACTCTTATCAAACTTAACTGGGTGCATGGCCACCCAGCTAGAGCCTACATGTCCCAACTCCTTTGCAGGAATGTCACATGACTGAATTTTCACCACTGAGGTATAAGAAAAATATATTATTTGTAGCTTCTGAGTCATTTCTTTAAAGATGAAAGCACTTAGCTCTCTGTTCCTTTTTCATTCCTCTGGCCTAGAAATGGCAATAACTGGGTCTAGTTATGGACAAATATGTTGATGAGGAAAGAAAGAGCCTGCCAGCTTGACTCCTAGACAACTTCTTAGGAGCTCAGTGGTTCCACATGGATCTTGGGTGAGGTGGTGGGAAACTGGTTCCCAGGACAACTGACAGGGCAGTGCATCCCTGACAGGGTACCTTTGCACTACTTTATGAAGTAGAAATAACTCCTGTGTTGTTTAGGTTGATACATTGATAAAGCCTCTTATCTGCCATGATAACTACAGGCATGCATCTTACCAATGGAATCAGATCATTCAGTGATGATCAGAATGATCATCAGATCATTCAGTGGTTTTATTATTGCAAAGGCATTACCAAGTGCATTGCATTAACATGCATGGTGCAGAGCAGTTACTCCACATGGCTTCTCAATGCAATCAAGACACAGAGTAAGCATGGTGTGAGGCCACTGCTGAATAACACAGCATGTTGTTTCACAGTAAACTTTTTACAAATAAGAAGTACATTCAAATATATTAATATAGAGTATAATAAATCTACAGACCAATAATCTAGCCACTCATTGTCATTTTCAAATATCATGGCCTGTGTGGAATTGTGTGCACTATAGCTTTACATGCACAGCAAATTTGTTTTTATCAGCNTCACCACAGCATGTGAGCATATGTTGTGCTACACAGCCACTAGGCAACATAAAATTNTCAGCTTCATTATACTTTTATGTGGTCAACAAAGATATGTAGTTCTTTACTATTCAAAACATCAGCATATGACTATAATGTGGTCAATCAATCAGAAGATAGCATATATGTTTTTGTAGTTCTTGAAATCCTTGACACACTAGAGGCAGACCCCAAATCTACAGGACTTCCAGTAACCTTCTCAAGTAACATGCAGCAGGACTCCTGTGGGAGGCCTCCATGAACTTCTAAACCTATTGGCATGAATAGAACATTCATGCTGGCTAGTTCTCTGACCCTTATGAATATATAAATAAAGACATTTTATTTGCCTTAGTCAGGATTTGGGATGTTTCAAAAATCTCTCCAAATGAAGATCATCAAATTATTGTCATAGCTAAATTCCTTCTTAAAGTTATCCAAACAGAAGAACTTAGCAAAATGGACTTGAATTTTATTCTCTATATTCCCAAAATACATAACCCTTTATATATATATATATATATATGTGTGTGTGTGTGTGTGTGTGTGTGTGTGTGTGTGTGTGTGCGTGTGCGTGTGCGTGTGTGTGTGTGTGTGTGTGTGTGTATGTATACACACACACAAAGGTCTTGTAAAAATATTTCGATTTGAAACCTGCTAGGAAAGGTATCCTTCTACAGTGTTTAAATGGATGATAACCAAGAAAACTGCTGAGTTTGCCATCTGTGGAGTTCTCAGGGAACCACCTTTCTTTAGTAGCGGAGATCATGGTATCATGAGAAGCACATGGTGGTGAGTGAATGGAGAGGTGAGGGGGTTCAATGTTGAAGATTGGGGAATAAAAAACAATGAAAGGAAAGAAGGTGAGATTTTAGCAGCATCTTCAAATCTGCCCAGTGCCCCCAAAACACTATCATTATCCATCCATCCATCCATTCATCCATCCGTCCATCCATCCATCAATTCAGTGATGTTTATTAACCACCATCCTTGTGCCAGGCACTGTAAGTAGCCGAATTTTATAAGAAAAATTAAAACAAGGATAGAAGATGACAGGGGAGGTGGTTAGAGACGCTCTCCAAGGAAGAAAAATCTGAACAGAAACTCCAGTGAAGTGAGCACAGGAGCCATGCAAGAGTGTTCTGGGAGGGCCAGGTAGAAGTGTGTCAAGGACAAAAGCTCTGAACAGGAATTTGCTTGGCAAACGTGAGGAGCAGACAAGAGACTGAAATGACTGCCTTGTATTATGCAGGAGTAAAGTTATTAGANACAAAATTAGCAGGACCTGAACCTAGATGATACAGGAAACTTGCAGGTCCTGATGAAGGANCTAAGGACCGGGCTTCAATCTTAGAACGTTCTCTTACTCCTACTCACTCCAGGTCCTCTTAGAGCCTGTGTGGTGCTTTGTTTGTTTGTTTTGTTTTGTTTTTGAGACAGGGTTTCTCTGTGTAGTCCTGGCTGTCCTGGGAACTCTCTCTGTATCCCGGGGTNGCCTTGAACTCACAGAAATCTGCCTGCCTCTACCTCCCAAGAGCTGGGATTAAAGGTGTGTGCCATTGCCTTCCAGCTCTGTATAGTGATTTTAATACTATATTCACCCTGTAAGGAAACTGAGATAAATACAGGTAAATCCTTGAATAGAAAGTGCATTAGTAGACCTAGCTATGAATGATTCTCTATATAAATAAGCTGACCTCTGGCAATAAATAATTTATAGTTGCTAGCATAAGAGATTAACTAAAATATTAAGTGGCTATAATGTCATTAAGTGAAACAGCCATGGTGCAAGTCTATTTTGATAATCATTTTGTCAGATTCAGTAGAAACATTTGTTGGACAATCTACTTCTATGTGTCAGAAAAATTGAGCTGTGAATCGATTGTCCAGAAAATCAAAGTAACCCTGCCTACAGAAAAGACAGCATTGGTATGTGGGTGGAAGCATTTTTCAAATTTGTGTTCTCTAAGGGAACTTATGAAATGACATTGCTTCTTCTAGAAACTTTGTCCAATGTATTTGATTTATCATTTATGTTAGAATCACTCCCTCTCCCTTTCTAAAGAAAGATGCTTAAAACAGTGAAATTTCCTTTTCTTTTCTTTTTACCTGAGGCAAGAATGTCTTTGGACTCAAGGTTAGATGAAAATACTCTGGAAAGGACATTGGGGCTTTGTGATAGTAACAAGGCAAGCCCAAGAAAAAAGAGAACCTGCTGAAGGATGCATCCTGAGAGGGGAGACAGGGCTCTGGTGGGGGAGGAGGGAAGGAGGCAAAGAGTGGAAAAGATGAAGGAGACCTGGAAGTGACTATTATTTCAAGAGATGGCCCTGATAAGCTTATTGTACAGCACGGAGCTTGGTCAGTGACCTTTAACTGCACTCAGGTTACATTGCTGTCACTATTGAGTTGTCACAGAGATGGTCTCATTCCTTTGAAAGACAAGAACAAAGTACAGCTCAACTGAAGCTAGGGCTGTGAGACCATTGGAATCTCCAGCTGTTCTGTGAAGCATCCATAAGTATGAGAGACAACTAGGATTTCTAGATGCCTACCACTGGCTGAGCCAAGTAGGGTGCTGTGGCCCTACACTAACATGATGGGGTAGCATTCAAATATAAAGACAGGGGAGTTGTTGCAGGGTACCGGGAGCACTGTGANGAAAACAGAAAAGGAATCTGTATGGGGTGAATTTGATTTCACTAAGGCAATGTCTTAGAGACTTTATTATCTTCACGTAAGTTTTCATAGTCATTTATGAATATGTATCCTTGAATTCTTCTATTTTTAATAGATCCATTTTGTTTTCTCTTCCCCAGAAAAGATGTTGTCTCTCCTTCTTTTAAACACCTTTTTTTAAAATTTAGTTTTAGAATACCATCAAGACCAAAACTATGTGAACTTAATAAAGAAAGAAATTTAAATGGTTCAGAACATTGACACTCTGAAAACTAAACATGTTTCTTTTTCTCCTTGGTCAATTTGGCAGCACAAAGTAACTTATTTGTGGTTGTTATTTGTCTCCATGATTTCCCTTCATAGCAGGCCTCACAGTCTTTATACTCAAGAAGCATTTCCTTATGTCTNTATTAAATCCTTTTTTGCTCTAATTTAAGGCCAGTGACTCTGTGGAGCTGCTCACTGTTGTCTAATGAGCCCACAGACACTTGGAGTTTCTTTGCTAAGGCAATAAGCCCCAACCTTCTGCCTCCCCCGCCCCACTTCCTTGGTGGCACACTGGTGCACTTGTGGAAATGCATTCATAAGTAAAGTGGTCTGAAGAAATACAACCCAAAATTGATTTAACATATTCCTTTGTTTCTTGTATTCAAATGGCTCTCAAGTATACATTGAAAACAATAGTTCCTTTTATCCTGATAGTCAATCTGTGAGAAATTATTCTTCTTTTTTCTTTTCCTGTCTTTCCACAGGAGATCACTGAATCATGGGCCACACTACCAGAATTCCTCTAATTTTCACTCTCTTTTATATAAACAAAAGCTAAAGAGGGGCTGGACCTGGTGGCTCAGAGCATGTGCTGCTTTTGCAGAGGACTTGGGTTTGGTTCCCAGCACCCACATGGTGGATCACAACTATGGACAATTCTAGTTCCAGATCCAGGCTCCCTTATGAGCTCCTTACACACCAGGCACATATATGGTGCACATACATACCTGCTGGCAAAACACTCATACACATAACAAAATGAAAACAAAAATCTACAGAATGGCTTGAACGGATAAAGTATTTAACCTCTCCATGGAGGTAACTTTCAGATTTCCCACCAAGTGTTGTTAGTTTGATGAGTCTCCTGTCATCATAGAAGAGGTGTGGCTTGGTAACAGGCTCAATCCCAAGCAGCACATTCACACACACATGCACACATACATAACTGCACACAAAAACATCTTACAGGATAAAAAAAATTAAATTGTTTCTTAATTAATCTGAACTATTGTCTATGTCTTAGAATTCAGGTTTCAGGTATATATTGTTCATAATTCATATTCTATTTAAATTCAAAGTTGGCTGTTTCTGTAAAACTTCATGTCTTATTTATGCCTCCAACTTTGAGTTATAAATAAAGGAATGCCATTAAAGTCACAGGGATGGGAGCTTAACCCTGGGCACTCTCAACAGAACATGGCTTGATGGGNAAGCTTTCTGTTACTATACTCCGGAAAGGAGAAAACAGAGGTTACCATATAGGAGACCACAAGATGGGGCTGTGCTGGGAAAGTAGGAAAAGCAAATATATGTCACTGCAAGTGATATGCAGTGAGTCAGTGACCCTATTTTGAGGTTAGAAGAGTAGAGCCCCCAAACAGTCTTCATGGCATGGGAGAAGATGTAGATGTGCAGGCTACTAAATAATCCATGGTCCAGATTTTCTTCCTCCAGAGGACAGTTTGGAGTCATGGAAAGGGTCATTTGGAATTGCACAACAGCTATATAATAAAAGGCAAGCATGGTTCTTCCTGGATTGACCTCCTGATGTTGCCAGAGCTGCNTTCTTGTCTGGAGGGAGGTTCTGGAGGGGCATGGGAGACATCGTTTGTCTTTTCCAGTTTCCAGAGACTTCCCCCATTCCTTNACTCCAGGTCGTCCTCCTCTCTCTGCAAATCTGGCAGTAGAAAATTGACTCATTCTCAGATCATGTTCCTCTGACCTGCCTTACAACCTGTCTTCCGGGTTGAAGGACTCTTGTGGTCACATTGGCCCCTCCTAGATAATCCAAGATAATCTATTTAAAGCTAGCAGACTATCAACCTTAATTCTCAGAGATTAGGACATGGAACATTTTTGTTTCCATTTTCAGACTGAAATCTTGCCTACCTGAGTAGATAGTGCACATTTTCAAAATCNCTTGCACAACATATCCACTAGTTGGTTGTGTAGTGATTACTTAAATCTGTATACAGGTATCCACTGAAAATTGTTAAACCTGCCAGAAAGAGACATATTGATGTCAGCATTTATCTGAACAAGCTCTTGGGGAAGGAAAATGTCTTGTACTTATCATGTGCCCTCTCCTTTCATGTTCCTTGTCTTTAGCATAGACACTGGGACACCCCCAAATCAAGAGGCCCATCAGTTCAAATTCAGGCAACTGCCAATAGCTTCCTTAGGAANCTCTCGTGAGCCCTGTCTTGACCATTTGCAATCTCTCTACTGTGGCCAGAGGGCTCCCAAGAATTTCAGGGTCAGCTCTTGTTATCTTTCCCCTCTTTCTAGGTCTGAACTTGGTAAAATGTCTTAGGAAAATTGAACTCATCCTCTCACCTGATTTAAAGAGATACATTTGAGTTATTGTTTTTCTCCTTGAAATAGGGTCTCACTATTCAGCCCAGGCTGTCCTTGAACTTGCAATTCTCTTGCACCCAGTCTCCCAAGAGCTAGGAAAGGTTTGTGTGACAATCCCTGACTAAAACTAACATGTAATGATGCAGTATTTTTTCTCTTTCCATTTTGTCCTGTAGGGATTTGACTGAGAGCCCTATGCATGCTAGGCAAGCACTTGGGTNTGTTTTGGCTCTTTGAGACAGGCTCTTGCTCTGTAAGCTAGCTTTCCCCGGGTATATACCGTATAGCTCTGGCTGGCCTCAAATTCTAGCAGTCTTCCCAAGGCAGCTCTTAAGTGCTGGGATTTCAAACATACATCACCATAATCAGTCTTTAGTATGCNTTAAAACTCAGGTCATGGGGGCTATAGGGGTGGCTCAGCAGTTAAGAGCACTGATTGCTCTTCCAGAGGATCTAAGTTCTATTTGCAATATCTACATGGTGCCACAGAACTGTCTGTAACTCTAATTCCAGGGCATCTGGTGCCTTGAATTGGCTTCAAAAGGCACCAGGCACTCACATGGTGCATTTACATACATGCAGGCAAAACACCCATACACAAAAAATAATAAAATTGTTTTTAAAAAAAATCAAAATTCAATTATGTCTGGGTCTTTACAGTTAAATTGGGATCATGAGACAGAAATAGCCCCCAACCCCCACCGAAACACATACATAGGTGTTCATACCCCAGTGATACTTCAATGAGGTCATTTTATTCTGAACTGTAACTTCTAATACTTATTTTTTAAACATAGTTCTTTATTGGTTTTTGGAAATTTTCTACCATGCACTCCAAACCCACTCATCTTCCAGTCCCTCCTTATCTTCTCCTTACCCCTGCAGTATGCCCCCCAAAAGTTAATTAAAGCAAAACAAAGCAAATAAACAAACAAAAAACCACACCTCCATCCTTTATCTTTCCAACACCTCTCCGTTCATCCTNGTGGCAGTGGAAGCTGCAGTGTGTCATGCAGTACACTCCTTTTGTCCAATCAGCCCCACCCGCAAAGTGTTCATTGCATTGAGTCATTGGCCTGGTTCAAGGCCTCTGGTTTCTGGCACCATCATCACTGGGCCCTCATGGAAACTCCTATGGATATCTTGTTGTTGCCCCTAGTCAGGGAAATTCTGAGGTTTTTGTTCCTCAGGACCAGTCCCTTTGCTTACTCCAGCAGGTCATAGATGGGGCAGCTGTTACGGTGGGCCAGCCCAAGGCCCAGGATGTAGCTTGGCTGGTTGGTCTAGACCATTGGGATCACCCCCTCATGTAAGGGAAAGAGCTAGCTCTCCTAGGCACATGCCATCCAGGCCAGCTCTCCCAGGCCTGTGGTGATGGGTAGGGTCAGCTCTCCCCTGAGGGTCAGCACCAACTCTCCTGCTACAGTGTCCATTGAGGGACAGGGCTAGCTATCCTGGGACCTGTGAGGGACAAGGCTAGTTCCACATGACCCTTGGGTTTCAACATGCATGATTCCTATGACCACCCTGTACACAGCCTCTGGCTGATGTTGGGTCACAGACTCAGACATGGCCCATAGCAGCATCTAGGCCCAGCCTTGTATGACTGCACAGACCACTTGGATTTGCAAGGCCCCTGTGGCAGTGCATCCTTCAGACACCAACATGGCCCCAGGTGGTGTCCCAGACCCTGGCATCTGCATGGCCTTCAATGATATCAGAAGCCACAGACATCAACACAGACTCTGGTTACTGTTAGAGTCCTAGAGAAGTCCCACAAAAGACCACCATCCATGTATGCAATCAGCAAGAGCATTTATTATCTTGAGAATAAAGGCACCAGCATGCTGGAGCCACACATCCAACACAAAGGCAAAATGGTGAACAACCCCCCCTCAAAAGAAGCTCACAGGCTCCTTTTAAGCATAGCTGAAGGAATTCCTAAGGCAGTTAGGTCATTTTATCTAAGGTTGGCTTAAGCGAGTGGCAATTATGTTAGTACCTTCCTAAGTGACTAGGGTTAGCAGNGGCTGGCTAAGGCTATAGCTTTTTCATTTTGGGGCAGGCCTGGACAAGTCCCAGGCTTTGTCCTTATTTGGTTATGACCTTGAGCTGCTGTAAGGGGCGTTGAAGATTAATTGTCCTTTGTTTGTGGCTTCCTCTTAAACAGCCTGCTCAGTTTCAAGAAGCAGGAACTGAGGCCTAATTCTTAACTGAGTTATTTGGAGCCTGCCATGATGTTTACCTGGCCTTCTCAGTTATGGTAAGGCCACAAACTCAGACATGGCCCTTTACGGCAACCCTNGTGAAGACAGCACCATGGCCCCAGTGGCAGCATGGCCCTTGGACACCAACATGGCCACAGGATGCGGCCTAGACCCCAGGCATCCATGTGGTCTTTGGGGGCATATAGGCCACAGACATCATAGACCCCAACTGTGATAGGACCATGAACCCAGACATGGTCCCAGGCAGCAGCCTGGGCTTGGATGTCATCATAGCCCTAGGTGGCAGTGCAGGCCACCCAGATCAGCATGGCCCCTGCAGCAGAGTGGTCCTCGGGCACCAACATGGCCCCAGATGATGGCCCAGATCCTTAGCATTGGCATTGGCATTGCNTTCAGTGGTATCAGGCGCCACAAACATCAACATAGACCTTGGCTAAAGTAGCACCACAGACCCAGACATGGCCCTCAGCTGCAGCCCAGGCCTGAATGTCATTGTGGCACCTTGTGGCAGTGAAGGCCACTCAGATCTGTATGACCCTAGCTGCAGCATGACCCTCAGATCCCCACCTGGCCTCAGGTGATAGCCCAAACTCTGTATTTGCATGGCCTTTAATGGTATCAGGAATCACAGATATCAACCCAGCCCCTGGCTGTCATAGGGCCATGGACCAAGACATGGCCCCTTGCCACAACCTAGGCTCGAATTGCCCTGGGTGGCAGCGCAGGGCATCCAGATTAGCATGACCCTGGCAGAAACATGGCCCTTGGAGACCAACATGGACTCAGNTGTTTGACCAGACTTGGGTCATCCACACAGCCTTCATGGTTACTGAAGCCATGCACATCAACACAGACCCTCCCTGCCTGCTGCAGGGGCATGGGCCCAGACATGGACCCTGGCAACAGCCCAGACCACTATCATCATCAAATGTCTTCATTTCCCCTGATGGAAGCCCAGACCACTCAGATCAACTTGTCCCCAGTGGAGGCATGGCCCTTGGACACCAAAATGGATACAGGTCACAGCCCACACCCTAGGCATCCCTATGGCCTTGGTGGCAACATGGGTCATGGATGTCAGCATAGACCTTGGTGCCAGGTGGGCATATGGATGCTTCAGGCAGGCTGGACCATGAGGACCCAGGCTGCCCCATGATGTCTTTCCCCCACCTCAGCTTATAATATTTTTTAAAGTTCTGAGTGATCTTGAATTTCATCTATTTATTTCACTTTTGTACAAAGGAAGCTAATCACTTACTTGTAGACAGACTTTTCTGTCCTGTCAACCTGCTCCCCAACAACCACAAAGAGGCTTAATATTAATTATAAATGCTTGGCCAATAGCTCANGCTTGTTACTAGCTAACTCTTACAACTTAAATTAACCCATTTATATTGATCTACATTCTGCCACATGGTATTACCTCTCTTTCATCCTATATCTCCTGTTTCCTCTATGTATCTGGTTGGTGACTCCTCTGACTCNACCCTCCTTCTTCCCAGTGTCCTTAGTCTGGTTCTCCCACCTAACCTTATTCTGTCCAGCTATTGGCCAATCAGCTTCTTTATTAAACCAATCACAGCAACATAGTGTAAAGAAATATTCCACACTTGCTATTTTTTTTTAAATCTTCATCTCATCAGAGGTGAACTCTACAGATTTTCTTTTCTAATATTTATTATTATTTCAGTGTATGTGTGTCTCTGTGTGTATATGTGTGTGTGTGTGTGTGTGTGCATGTGCACACACTCACAAGGTGCATGGACCTTGAGTGCATGGACCACCACATAGTGTGGAGACAACTTTGTGGAGTCACTTCTCTCCTTCCACCTTTATATGGGTCCCAGGGATCAAATTCAGGTTTCCAGACTTGCATCACAGCACCTTGGCTTAGTCACTTGGTCACTTAGTCACTTAGTCACTTGGCTGATCCACAGATTTTCTTTTTTTCTGTTTTTTAATTTTATAAACTTCATTATTTAAAAAAAACTTACAAGTTAATAAAAAAAATCACACACCAAAATTAACCAGACCCAAACTCTATACACTTCAAAGAACTTCCACAGATTATCTTGACAGTATTTCTGTGTGGAATGTATTCCTCATCTAACCTTATTTAAACTCACTTGTTATTTCTATTCTTAGTAGAAGCATCGAGATTGTAGATACTTAATGACCTTGATCACTTTGCATTTTTGCTAGATTTGCCAAATTTAAATATAAGAATGTGGTTTTGTTTTAACAAAATTTGTGCTAACATAAATGTCATATAGTGTCTAATCTAGAGTCAAATATTAATATGGGTTAGTATGTGTGAAAGTGCATGCACATGTGTGTGTGTTTCTGTGTGTGTGCATGTGTGCATGTGCATTTTTTGGAAACAGAATTTTGAGAAAATGACTTTCACCCAGTAGGAGAGCTGGAAACTGCCAACTTCTCTCTTATCCTAATCAAATAGTCCTGGTTTCATTTGACTTTGCTTCAATTATTCAGATTTATAAACATCAAAATGAGTCACTAGAGGAAGTAAGAACCATAGTGGTATACATACGTAGCTATGCATNTAANGTCCTTTGATCCAGTTCAATGATAACCAAGACAATAAATGAATGAACTTATGGGTCACTTTCTTCTATTATTAAATGTACAAACAGATATTGAGGGTCCAGTGAACTGAAATGGTCTCAGCTCTTGGAGCAAATAAGTTTCTGACTAGCTTGAAAAGTGCATGCATAGGACCTATTTTAGGGGGCTCAGTGTTAGGAAGCTATTGGCAATTTACTCAGAGTTCCTATTCACCTGTTTCCAAATTGGAAATTGCTAATTTTCCTCAAAAGAAGTCTAAAAAATATACAGATGTGGTTGACAAAAAATATCCATCATTTAAAGCTAAGCTTCTTTGCCAGTTTAGTATACTGCCTAGAGTGCAAACCAAATATTTTTTATAAATCTTGTAAATTTTTATGAAAAATCTCAATTGCATTGTATTGCTTTTATATTAAAAGCATTAATTTGTTAGCCATGAACATTTAAAATATACTACAATTTTTATAGCCCTGTTAAAAAATCGAGAAGCAGCCTGAGGCCTCTTTGTCTCAGGGGGTGGAGTAGGTGTGCTAGTACATATAAATCCTTTCTTGGTTTCTGAGCCTTTTAGTACAAAGCCAGAAGCTGCCATGTGCAGCTCTGTGCCAGTGTCCTACAACTTCAGGGTCTGCTTCACTGTCCTGATGCTTTGATGGCCTTTGATCAGGCCATTGTACCTGAGAAGCCAAGATAGAAAGCAATGTGGCCTTTCCATAACCTTCCTTTCTTGTGTGAGAGTGAGACAGGTTAATTAGGCTTGACAGTGCAGATGACCCTTTCAAGTCAGGTAAAATGAGACTGCTGTGCTTATCACAGGTAGATAACCATGAATATAGCTTGTACTGTCTATGGAGAGAAAGGAGTTTGTTCGTTGTAAATGATTTTTGAGGAAGGCTAAAAGATTCCCCAGAGGTTGCCTGGCCAACTCCATCTAAGAAGACAATGGTACCATTTGAAGAGTTGGAGGCACATGACAGGTACAGAACACACTTGCATTGATGAGTTATTATTGACAACCCCTTCTTTGTCCTTTATTTCACAAAATTGTTAAAGTTCAGAGTTCAGGACCAGAAAACTCACATGGGGTGTTTTTTCTTTCTTTCTCCCCCCCGCCCTTTTTTAAGAAGCTATATCTGAAAACAGAATCTTTTTATATCTTAGTGGCAATGAACTATCTCAGGCAATCTGAGCTGACAGTATACATACTTTATTCAGTAGCTGGCTTTTCTCACAGTATATTCTGAAGATGGTTTTCCTTTTGTGCTAATTTGGTTGTCTTGATGATTGACATCTGTGAATGTTCGTATACTTGCTGAGGGAGAGGCAACCCAGAGCGGGATCTCCCCCATAGAGACTCAGTTATCCTTCTTAGTAGAGAAGGCTGCCAGGGATGCAAGATAGCAGCATCCCCTCTGTCTATATAAGAACCCAAAACCTGCATATGGCTCTCAGGAAGGCAAAGCCCTTTGATGTGGTATTACTTTGAAGCTCTATATTCTATTTCCACCACTGTTGGGCCTATTTCTGTTCTAGCAGGTCGGAGTCTAAAAGAAAGGAGGAGGAGAAGGAGGAGGAGGAGGAGGAGGAGGAGGAGGAGGGGTGAAAGGAAGGGAAGGAGGAGATGAAGAAGAAAGGGAGAGAGAGAAGGACAGGGAGAGAGGGAGGAAGGCATTGGATCTAGTCTCAGTGGAGACTCAGCAGCCTATAGTGGGTTTCTGCTNCACACACTAGTCCTGGCCTCAGCAGCAGGACCTATGGATTGATGTGTGTGTCCTGTGTTAGTATTGAGAGATTTCCAAATAACAGCAAGAGTTACCAGAAAAATAAGAAANAAATCCATGTTCTGTTGCTATCCTCTTTATGGCCCTCCACTGTTGCAGAACTGGCAGGGCTTCACCCACTTATCATCTAGACTTCATCAACTTGGCAGCATTTCTTTTGGAGAAGAACTTGGCAATGCATATCAAATACCAAACTATATAATACTATTTTTGAAACATATCTTAAGGGAATAATTCAAAAGCAGAAAATTATATTATTAGAAACATCTTGAAATAAAAAGATGTGCTCTCAGTGGCATTATACTATCTAAAATTGGAAAAAGTCTAAATTTTCCACAATAAAGGCCAGCTGAATAAGAAAATGCCATGTAAAATTAGGCAACCNTGAAAGTAAGTGAGATAGGTGACTATGGAAAAATACTTAGGAAAAATCAAATAATAAATAAGGTAAAATTATGTGTGCAATAAAACTATACTCACAAAATAATTTCATATTATTAAAAGACCTGGAAAAATGGAAATACTTTTTTCAGTGCTGAAGACTGGACCCTGGGCTTTACATGTCTTTGGCAAGCACTGTACCTCTGAATTATGTCCCAGCACAAGAATTATTTATTTTTCTCTTTTAGAATTTCCTGATGTAATACTTCCAATTTGATTTAATTGTGACTAATTCACAATGAAATTAAGTCATGTTTATTAAATGAATGATTGTTCCCAAGGATATTTTTTGTTCTATTATAGATGAGAGTATCTTGAGAAATCTGATATAGGTACCAAACTTACTCCACTGTGTGTTGGGGGGGCACACTGCACACACCGAGAATATTGGGATGCTAAATTTAGCATCTTCATTCTTGGCATGACCAAATGGATATTTTTTTTCTCATCATCTTGAAGAAAAGAAACCAGAAATTATAAGTACTGTCTCAGATGGTTGCCAGTGTGCCGTATCATTAACCATCAATTGACATTTGTTTTCAAAATCAGGTCTGAGCTTTTACTGTTGTTCCAAATTAACTAATAGATATATACTGAATAGGGCACAATCTTACCTTTCTTATTAAAATCATCTTTGTTTTCACATTCTATGTAATAAAGGTGCTTGGCAGAAGAGGCCTTTGTCTACTTCTGTTGCTTACTGAAGTCTCTCCATCTGCGTTGTCACTTTTAAGGACAGATCATTTGCTTCTGCTTCGCTCATACCCCTACATACCTTTAACACCCAGCATATAATCGGTGTTCAATAAACATTCATTCAAATAAGTAGTAAGTGGACAGACCAACCCAAATTTTAAATACTTTGCTTCATTCAATTTCTTTATACAATGTTCTATTAGAATATATTTAGAATATATTTAGAATATATATATATTAGAATATATTAGAATATATTTAATAAAACAGTAGTACTATCTTTGAAGAAAGCCTGAAGAAATCAGCATTTAGTANCAGAATAAATTCTACTGTAGACAGAGCAGGCAAGAACTTCCTATTCTCCCAAGACTCATGATCACAATTGCTAGGCAAATATTCTAGTACTGAGCCATACCTCAGCCCAGTCAACTTATGCTACAGATCTCTCTGGATCATTGGAATTTTTATTATCAAACCAAAAACTGAAAAACCAACCAAACAAACAACAAAACCATTGTTCCTATCCATTGTTATAAAATAAAGGCTGAAAATGTTCTGTTTGGGCATGAGCATTCATGAGTTAGTAGTTTGTTGTTCCAAAAAGGTAGGAACAACAACAAAAATGTCACAGGTGTTACAGAAAAAAACAAAAAAAAAACAACTGTTGAGTGTTAGTGCTAAAGTCATGTGAGTAACTTGGGAAAACTCCTGTCTCCCAAGCCACTAACACAGTTTAAAAGAGGCAGGTCTCCATCTAAAATAACACATCACTCTTAGTGGACTTGGAGTGGGAGGAGACGAGAGAATCATGTTATGTTGCCCCCCTTCTTATGAGATAAGGCCTCACTGTAGTCAAATGGCCAAAGCTAACCCTGAATTTGTCACCATCCTGCCACAGCTTCCCCAGTGCCTGTATAATAGGCATGGGCCCACCCCAGCATCCACTTCCAGTCCTGTGGGAGTGAAAGTATACCTTATTATTTTTCTCAGGAGAAGAGTGGGGGGGGGATTAAAAAAGGGAAAATATTTCTCTTCCCTTCCCTCAAATGCTTCTGTTTTCCTCCCAATGTTTTTATTTCTAGTCACTCAGAACTTAAAAGACTATCGCCAAATTTATCTAATAACATGAAAACTATAGCTAACCATTTAGAGTATTTAAATCTGAAATTAGTTTCTTGTGACTTGGAAATGACATATGTTAGTTTTCTCGGCTGCTCTTACCCCAAGAAGTCACAAACACAGCAACAGAGAAGGGAGAGCTTTATCGAGAGAGAGAGAGAGGGAAAGATACAGAAAAGACGTGCTCAGGCCTGTAAGGAGCACTTAGAAAGAGGGCAGGGTAAGTGGGACCTGCCTTTTAAGGACTGGCCTGCGCATGTGCACTTACTTGGGTCTGCGTGGCTACTCCACACATGCGCAGATTACGTGGTCGAGCTGTGTGCTCAAACCACGAACTAGATAACCATGTAGCACATGAGTTTACTTTGGGGGGTGAGGGAGGGAAAAGGGAGGGGAATGACTATCATTCCAGACTCTTGGTCTTTATAAAAGATGGCAGACGAGAGGGTATGGGGGCATTGTGTCTCTTGAAAACTGCTTCCAGCTGACTTGGTGGGCATCGATTCACTCTTGGGTGGGGGTAAAAGGGGGCTTTTGAGGTAGTCAGGTGTCCTGGGATGGTGGGCTGCCATCTGCTGTCCTGGAGCTGTCCATCTGTCCTGGCTTGGGGCTCAGTTGCTGCTTGTGTCTGGGATGCTTGTGCCTGGATGTTCCAGTGGTCCTCTGCCTCCAGCCCTATGGTGGTCCTGTAACANCTAGCTGAGTGCTTAATTAGGAGTGGAAACCAGGAAAGAAAATTCTGTGAGGTGGGACCTCACTGTTCTGCAGTTGGTGGCAGGTCAGTGGATCCTGGTGTCCTCTGGAACTTAAGAAAGCAGGGCCCTGTCTGTGTGACTGTATATGAAGAGAGATTTTTGTGGGTTGGAGGTGAAGTGAAAGGCTTTAGATGGGACAGGTGAATCCAGTGAGGAAAGCCCTCGAGCTTAGCAGCTGTTGGAGTTACAAGAATTACCTTGAAGAGTCCCTGCCATTTAGGAGAAAGGGGTGAGGGGCACTGGCCTGGAGGAGAAAGAAGAACCTGATCCCAAATGTGGATTGGGGGNGGGCAGGAACTGCCACATGGCTGAGGTAAGAAATGGTCTGCGAAGTTCCATAGAATAGACCTGAGATCACAGGGTAGAGGAGTTAACAGGCTATCTGGAAGAGATGAAGATTTGGGTAGGAGGCCTGGTGTTAAAGCTGGCCTCCCATACATCAGTTCAAATGGGGAAATTGAAAGAGGCTTTTTGGGAAAGGCCCTGAGCCTGAAAAGAGCTAGAGGCAATAATTTTACCCAGTCAAGGTGAAGTTTCTGTGACATCTTAGTAAGAATAGATTTTAAAGATCAGTTGGTGCNCTCCACCTTTCCAGAGGACTGAGGACGGTATGGGATATGAAAATGTCAAGGAATATTGAGAGCCTTAGTTAGTGTCTGAGAAATCTGGGAGGTGAACTCCGGACCATTATCAGACTGAAGAGATGCAGGGAATCCCAAACCGAGGAATGATTTCTCAGAGAAGGAGATTTGCAACTGTCTGGGCTTGCTTATTAGAAACTGGGTATGCCTCCACCCAATTCGGAAATGAATCCACCATCACAAGGAGATATTTAATTCTCCTGACGGTGGGCATGTAGGTGAAATCGAGCTGCCAGTCGCTTCCTGGAAGGGAGCCTCTGGCCTGGTGGGTGGGAAAAGGCTGACTTCTATATTTTGTATTGGGGTCTGTCTTTTGGCAAATTTCACAAGAGGCAGTAATAGGTCTTAAGAACTGTAAGTCCTCAGAGGTGGGGTGCAAATGAGCTTTTACGAACTGAGATAGAGCAAAACTGTTAGGATGAAAGAGCTGGTGTAGATAGCACAGAATTTGCCTAGTGTCAGGAATTATCTGTGAGGGTGTGGGCTGCAATGTATGGATTCCCTGCGCTGGGTGGGGTGAGTCTTGGCCCTGAAGGGCCGCTGTTCTGGCTGCCTGGTCAGCCTGGTTATTCCCTTTGGAGATGATGGAGCTGTCAGTCTGATGAGACTGGTAGTGGATAATTCCTATAGCCCTGGGGAGGTGGGAAGCTTTTAGCATGACCATTATTTGGCCTGAATTAGATATGGATCCTCCCTTCGTTGTAAGGAGCCCACGCTCTTTCCAGATAGCAGCATGGGACAGGAGGATATGGAAAGCATATTTGGAGTCTGTGTAAACATTTAGGGATTGCCCCCATGCCAACTGGAAGGCACGGGTGAGAGCTATCAGCTCAGCCTTTTGGTTAGTGGTGTGTGGGGGTAGTGCCTATGCTTCTATCACCTCAGTATCTGACACTATGGCATAGCCCCCTTTACAGGTCCCCTCATGTAAGAAGGAGCTGCCATCTGTGTACTAGGTATGAGTGGCCTGGGGCAATGTGCCCTCCTGTATATGTGAAGGGTGTGGCAGCAGTTCCTCCAAGGTTTCAGTGCAGGAATGAGAGGGAGACTAGTCAGTGTTAAGTTGAGGGAGAAGACTTGAGATATTAAGAGGTGGGCAGGTTTTAAAGTTGAGTGTGGCTTCTTCCAGTAACGCCACCTGGAGAGAAAGAACCCTGGAGGGAGGTAAAGTTTGTGAGCCTTTATAAGTTAAGAGATGGGACAGGTTATGGTGAGAGTGGACAATAGTAGGTGACCCAAAGGTTAGCTTTTTTGACTCCCAAATAAGGAGTTCAGCAGCCACTAGGGCGTGAATACAGGGTGTCCATCCCTGAGTGGTAAGATCTGGTTTCTTTGATAGGTATGCTACAGGTGCAAAGGAGGGTCCCAGCTGATGCCCTAGGGTTCCAAGGGCAAATCCCTCCCTTTCTGTTACATAGAGGGAGAAAGGAAGAGTTAGATCTGGAAGATGAGGTGCTGGAGCCTGAAGGAGAGCCTGTTGGAGCTTCTGAAAAGGTTTAGTAATAGGGTGAAGAAGGGGCTCATGAGAGGAGCCCTTGGCTGCCTCAAATAAGGGGCGAGCAAGAAAAGAAAAGGATGGAACCCAAGGCCATAGGAAGCCAGCTATTCCTAAGAAAGACAGAATCTCCTGTTTAGTAGAAGGGACTGCAAGAGACTGAATTAGGTGTTTTCTTTTTTTTTGTTTTTTGTTTTTTGTTTTGTTTGTTTTTTGTTTGTTTTTCGAGACAGGGTTTCTCTGTGTAGCTTTGCGCCTTTCCTGGAACTCACTTGGTAGCCCGGGCTGGCCTTGAACTCACAGCGATCCACCTGCCTCTGCCTCCCGAGTGCTGGGATTAAAGGCGTGCGCCACCATCCCCCGGCTGAATTAGGTGTTTTCTATCTACAGTAATAGCCTTGTGAGTTGGAATAATAGTTAGACCCAAATAGGTGACCTGGGGAGTGGACAGCTGAGCTTTAGAAGGGGATACTCTATAACCTCGGCTGGATAAGAAATTTAGGAGAGCAGAGGTGTTAGTTTGGCTAAGTTGTAATGAAGGGCTGCAGAGTAGAATGTCATCTACATATTGTATTANCTTAGAGCCAGGGANAGACAGAGAGAGCAGGTCAGAGGCCAGAGCCCGACCAAAGAGGTGTGGACTGTNCCTGAATCCCTGTGGCAGGACACTCCAAGTCAGCTGTGTAGACACATGAGTGTCGGCGTCAGTCCAGGTGAAAGCAAAGATATTTTGAGACTGAGGGCTGAGAGGAATAGAAAAGAAGGCATCCTTGAGGTCTAAAACTGAGAAGTGAGAAGTTCCTGAGGGGATAGTGGGCAGGAGAATATAGGGGTTAGCCACTACTGGATGGAGGGGGACTACGGCAGAATTAATGAGCTGGAGGTCTTGAACCAGGTGGTAGGTTCCATTAGACTTTTTAACTGCCAGTATAGGGGTGTTAAATGGCAAAGAGGTTGGGTGGAGCAGCATTTTCCTGAGAAGATCAGAAACGATAGGCTTAAGTCCTCTTAGGCTCTGGAGTGAGAGAGGATATTGAGCTTGAGTAATATACCTAGTAGAGCCCTGCAACTGGATAACAATAGGGGGCTGGTGCCTAGCAATAGAAGGGTTCTGGGTGTCCCAGACCTTGGGGTCCACCTGAGAGGCTGGCAGGGGAAATGAACTGTTAAGGTTAGTAGGGTGGGTGGCTAGGAAGAGGAGGAGAGGAGCTGCTGACGAGNCTGGAGTGAGGCAAATGCTGGGAGCAAATGAAATAGAGGCTCCCAGTTTGGCTAAAACATCTCTTCCCATTAGAGGTATAGGAACCACTCATATGCCAACCAGGTTGGCACCACTAAAAATGTGTGTGTAAAAGAAATGGCCCTAAAAATACAATTGAGTGGTGGAGTCTGATGAGGTAGGTAAGGTTGTCCTCCTACCCCGACAATAGGGAGTCAAGAAGGAAAAGTCAGACCCCAAAACTCTCTCAGGACTGAATAGGTGGCTCCAGTGTCCATGAGGAAAGAGATGGATTGCCCAGCCACTATTATGATTACCCTGGGTTCCCTGTGTGCAATGGGTGTGGCCGGGCTGGGAACCGGGCAGCTTCAATCATCCTCCATCAAAGCTAAACCTAGGAGGTCCGCTGAGGGTTGATTCTGATTTGTTGACCCCATGCCACCAGGTGCATGGGGGCAATCAATGGACCAATGCCCCTCTAGGTGGCACCTCGGACAAGGCCCTGGTGGTGGCCTGTGGGGGGCCTGGCGGTGAGCACTGCAAACCCGAGCCCAGTGACCTTCTTGCCCACACTTGAAGCAGAGACCCGGTGGCTTTCGGGGAGCCGATTGGACAGCTTGTGCCAGCATTTGGCATTTTTGTTTTTGGGCCTTCTCATCTCTCCCATGATAAACTTTAAATGCCACTGCTAATTGTTCAGCCTGTGGGGTCAAGGGGATTCTCTGCAAATGTTTAAGCTTAGCCCTAATGTCAGGGAAACTCTGTGAGACAAAATGGGTCATAAGTAACTGCCTGTCCTCCGGACTTTCAGGATCTAAGCTGGTATATTGAAGGAGGGCCTTTGTAAGCCATTCTAGGAAATAGGATGGATTTTCATCCTTATCTTGAATTATAGTTCTTAACTTTTCATAGTTTACTGGCTTTAGGGCAGCCTTACAGAGGCCTGCCAGGAGGCAGGTGATGAATCTATCTCTGGCTAGAGACCCGCCCTGAGTATTATAATCCCTGTGTGGGTCTATGTCTGGAACTGCCTCAGCCCCTGGTGGGTGGGCAGGGTTAGTCTGGTGTGTCTCATCTGCCTGTTCCCAAACATGCCTGCGCTCCTCAGGAAGTAGATTATTAGAAAGTATAATAT